>JAKSZP010019163.1:0-32298 GCA_022478985.1 Massospora cicadina
ACAACTAACTTGATTAAAATGAAATATATATTTACATTAATTTTCAATAAACAATATGTTTTAGAAAAACTTTCCAAAAACATTAGATCAGCTATGTTCTTTACATGTGGTATGTAAGTCTCATTTGTTGTATATGAACTATATCTTGAACTTGAAAGGGAGGATACCCCAGTGGTAGAATATAGACCCTCTACCACTGCCTCCCAAGTTCAATCCTGGTAATGGTTTAGGGTATGGGACGATTTTGACTGTGTTGGTTTTGCGCGCCAATGCCCCAAACCGAGATAGCAAATAGCAAAGGCGGTCCATGGAGTTCCTGGCCTATCATACGCCATGCATGGAGGTTTTCCAGGATTTATCCTCCTTTCCAATTTTCTTCACTTCACTAATTGGTGCGGTATCGTCCCCAGGTCAGCCCACCTCAAATAAAATTTTAAAAATTTAAAAATTTAACTATATCTTGAACTTATCACCAGAATTTATTCCTTATGAGAATATTTAAAAATCCCCTTTTAAGAATTATAACCTTATTTGCTTTCAGGATGCTTCTTAACTGCAGCAATATTTATATATATATTAGTGTCATGATAAAGATTATTTGCAACTACTATTAACAGATACTATCATGTGGTAAATTATAATAGTTTAATATTCTCTTTAAAAAACGCCTTTTTCAGGATACAAAGTCAACCTACCCACTTTGATACACAGCACAATATCACCCTTAGTTAATAATATGACAAAACTCCTTTCCACTGAGGGTTTGTCTCACTAGGGTATGAAGTTACAAAATGAGAAGGTTATCAATAGATTTTAGATTTTAAACATTTATTTAAGATGGGCTGACCTGTGGAGGATACTGAACCAATGAAGGGAAGTGAAGAAAATGGTAATTGTGGATAAACCCTGGAAATCTCTATGCATGGCGTATGATAGGCCAGAAACTCCATGGACCGCCTTTACTATTTGATTTCTCAGTTTAGGGAATTGGTGTGCAAAACCAACACAGTCACAATAGTCCCATACCCAAAGTTCATCTAACAGGATCAAACTTGGGGAGGCAGTGGTAGAGGGTCCATATTCTACCACTGGGGTATCCTCTACAGAAGGTTATCAATAGAGGTTTAATTAAAACGTTGGGTTAGACCCCAGCTGACCCTCAAATTTCCCAAGTGTGAAGGCAAGGTACTGGAAGATGCCACCTTTTTAGAAGAAATTTGGAACTTTTAAAGCGGTATATATGGCTAGCCATGGGTGAGACTAGTCCAGCCAAATTTATGAATTGTTTAATCAAGCTTTGGGGATAGACCTCTACCAACTCTCAAGTTTCTGCTAAGGCAAGCACACAACAATGAGAGAAGTTTTATTTTGAGAGAGAATTTGAATTTTTGGGTGAAGTATTTATAGGGTAGCTGCAGGTAAAATTATTCTGGCTAAACTTCTGAAATATTGCATTAAACCGTTGTGGCTAAACTCCTGTTGACACTCAGGTTTCTGTAGAGCAATAACTTGGCACTGGAAGATGCTGCCAATATTAAAGAAATTAGGCCTTCTGAAGGTGGTATTTATAGGGGTCACCACATGTGACATCATTGTGGCTAAATCAAATGAAACATTAATTAAAACTCTAGGCTAGACCCCTGTTGACCCTCATGTTTCCCCCAAAATGACAGCTGAACTTTGAAAACCTCCTCCATTTTCAGTTGATAAGGGATTTTTCCCAGAGCGGTGTTTATAGAGGTTCGCCAGTAAAACATTTGTGGCCCAATCATTGGACCCCTTTTTAGTTAATGCTGTAAATCACATAGAAGGATAACAATCATAGGATCAGAGGTAGTAAGTGTAGTTCTACATGTATGAGTGTCCATTTATTTTGCTGTTTATGCTTTTTTGGAAAATGACATTCTGACAATTTAAATCCAAAGTAAGTCTGGCCTGACTAAATTATTAATAAAAATGAGAAATATAAAAGTAACATTATTAACTCAGTGAAAAAACCCATGAAAGGTTTGGAGAAAAAGAAAATGGGTTGCCCTGCTTTCAGAAGGTGTCCAAACCTTATATTGTAACAAACTGAGTTTGTCTCAATTGTTACATTTTGACTTAGTTTGGATTTTCCAAATTCAAGTCAAATCTTTTAATTATAAGATTTTTGGTTGTTGCCAAGTTTGGGCGTTGGGTTGTTCCTCATCCAATTTATTAATTAGGATCATATGAGATAATCAATGATTCATATGAGGCCCCAAAGAGCAGCTGTAAAAAGGCGCGCCTGCCAATTCCAAAGCTCAATTCAAAATTTTGCCCCTAGCTCCCCCCTGATTCATTGTTGGTTGCTCCCCAGAAAAGCTCTTTTTAGTGGGCCCCTTTTATCTCCTAAATGAAAAATAAAGGTTGTTTTGGGGTTTGCATACATTGCTTACCCGTTGGTATTTTTCAGGCATCCAGCTTTGAGGAGTTTTCATGTGGTTGGGTCGGACCAACCAAAATCAGTTTTAGATAGCTAACTTAATTAGGGATATGTTGGTGCTGTTAGTGCATCAAACCTATACCCTACTCGAAGTTGGTCTGATTTAATGCTGTCATAGTGCCAGAATATCATTTATTTTATGGCAGTTGGAACTAGGATTTTCTGACTGTTACATCTATTACCTTTCAAAATTATACCTTTTTGCAAAACTATAAATACCCATATTAAACCACCAAGTGGACAATGACGCAGTTACGCAATGCCAAGAGAGGGTGAGCGAGGACTTATTATACTAAATTAAATAGAAGCTTTAGAAAAATTAGAAGTCCATTCAGAAGGTCCTCAAAAAGTCAAAAATTAAAAAATATGTTCAGAGAGGGAAAAGAGCCCTCCAATGGAGAAGATAAAATATACCAATAAGCTGGGCCACAACCAAAATGAATCATAAACCATTGTGAGAAGAACAGTAACCATGGCAAACAGTCAACGCACCTGATTACTGATATGAGAGAGCCCCACACATAAAAATCCCATAAGTATAAAACAAGGTGGTCTAATGATAAAAGAGTGTCTCTAATTACCCATGCTAATACTAATAAAAAGTACTGAATAAACCTTTTAATTTGACAAACCACATAGATTATAAAGAACTTCAGAAAATCTTTAAAAGGAGGTAACTAACAAAAACAGCAAAAGGTTACGTGAGATAAAAGTATATATAAAATGGCCTTTATTCAGGGAGATAGAAAGGGCCAACAGAGAGATTGGTGGGACAAATGCTATTATAAGGTAAGTTGGGAGAAAGGCCTTGACCAATTTGTTAGAGCTGAGTACTGATTCTGGCCTATAGTGTTAAGAGATTATCTTTAACTCTCCAAATCCCAGCGTGGTGGTGCTCAGTGCACAGGACCAATGCATGGGAACAATCAGTCAGCTTTATAAGAAAGATACCCTAGCAGAGGGTGCTTGAGCTGAAGTGACATAAGGCGAGGGTGTTTAGCACTCTAAACATAATAATAGATCAAGCCATCATCAGAACTTGGCTGTGCCCCAAAGGGCCGTTCATGACTGAGTTTGGTACAGGGGTAGAGTGCATGGGTGACCTGGTTTGGAGGAAGCCTGGTAGGGCCAGAGGTATACCTAAGGCTGTAATAATTTTATCTAAAATAAATTGGCCAACACGTTATGAGACCTCCTCAAAGAGATCTGCGCACAGGTTTGCCCAAGTCAACATATGAAAAAATGTAAAAGGGACTATGGGGTTTATTGGGAAGATGACCAACGATAAACGTTGGTATGAGCAAACATAGTTAAAAAAGCTCAGGGAAATTATGGATTGAAAAATGTGGTACCTAGCCTTAGTGCACCAATAGGCGCACGCTTCTATCTAAAAGAATAACATACTTCAAAACTGACCTTACTAGAGTGATTGATTGAAGTTAAATCTGACCTAAGATCGCACTTTCATAAATAGAACAGGTTTAAAACCCCCGTTCACTAATTAACCAGATTGAGCCATCATTGTTTAATAAAAAATTCATTAATTTTAGCGCAAGAGCTGAAACAAGAAACTGGGAGTTAGGCAACTCACTTGTACCAACCTGAGCATAACTAGCCTGTACCCAGCGTTGATACAAGGTGTGCCTAAGGTCAGGAAGGTCCTATAATTTGACCCTTTCTACCTCCTGCCTCCAAGACTTGTCCTTGCTGTTGGTGCCCTCAATAAAGTAATGTAAACATGACATTACCCCTCCTCTTTTTTGGGCCCCATCCCCCTTCAGGGGCATTTGCCAAGGAAAAGTTTTTGTGGAAAGGGGCAAACTTCATGGCAGCAACATCTTGGTTGAACTTCAATTCTAAGCCTTAGGAAAACGCTTTTGAAATGCTAAAATTAGACCTTGGGCATTGGCGCAGTCACACACTGAAACCCAACTTGTTCTCCGCAGCATCAAATACCTTCCAGGATACAAGATACTTGAGTCTTCTTTTTACCCAATGAGAGGCTACAATATTTTCCACTTCCCATTATGGCGCCTCATCCATGAGATAAGCCTTGAGATTCTCTGGAGGGGGGCCCTCAAACGATGTGAGCTTGCTTTCATGGAATACTAAAAAGATTTGAAATGAGGGGGGAGATCCAACTGGTATGAGGTGTGGCCCACCTTTTTGACAATGCGGTATGGTCCAATTCTCTTTGGTCCCAGTTTATTGCATGGTTGTTTTAATTGGAATTCTTCTAGAATCCAGCATCACAAGATCTCCTTCCATTTACGCTGGTCCAACTCATCTCTTACAATCAGCGTTATCCTTGTAATCTTGTATGGCCGCATCCAAACTGGTGTTCACCTCCTGTTATACTTTCTTGTAAATTTTTGCAATGTCCACCACCGCTTCCACCTTGTTTCTACAACTGGGTTACATGTTGAAGGCAATATTGAAGCCATAATTGGCGAAGAAGGTGTAACAACTTTGATGCATGTTGGGCGTTTTTATAACTAAATTGGGCTATGGGTAATGGGATCCCAATCTGAATGATCTGTGGCAGTATAACACCGCAAGAACTTTTAAAGGCACTGGTTCACTCATTCAGTCTGCCAATCTGATTGAAGGTAATGGACAGTTGAACGGCAAGGGCGACTCTGAAGAGTCTTACACAACTCTTTATAAAAGACGGAATTAAAATGGGGTCCCCAATTGCTAATTATTCTTGAGGGACCCCTGAAGAGCAAACACATGAGTAACAAAAAGCACAGCCATATCATTCGAGGTGGATGTGGTTCTGTAAGGGATAAAGTGAGCAAACTTTGTAAAACGGTCCACCACACCATGATAGTATTGTAGCTATCAAATACAGGCAATTCCATACTAAAATCCACTGATAAGGAAATTTAAGGCCCATCAGACTTTTCAACTGGTACCAATAACCCCGCTAGAGGCTGGAAATTCAGTTTCATTTGGTTGCAAACTAGGCACTCTTTACAATATCTGCCTACCTGAGCGGCTAACCCCTTCAAATTTGTAAGTGCAGTAAATTAGCCCTAACATCTTTGCCTTCCCAAAATGGCCAACGATAATTTTAAAATGATGGTCCTGGATGATTTCCAGGTGAAGTGATCCAGCAGGAACCCATAGGCGCCCCTGAAACCACACCATCTTATCCTTTACGTGATATCCTCTGGTAATGTCCTCCTGATTCAATGTGCTCTTGGCAAGGACTATAGTATATTTGGCTGACAAAGGCTGAGAAAGGACTACCTTTATGAACATACCATATTCCTCCGCATTTTCCAGAGGAGCAAGCGCTGTACCATTGGCCAAAGGGGAGGGAAGTTGAGACACAATATTAACTGGTGGAATCATCAAATGAGTATTATGCACCTCAACCTTCTTAGTATTGGAGCTAGTGCAGGGTTGCGGCTCAAAGCATCCGCCAAACCATTCTCCTTTCCCTTAGTAAACTCATAAGAAAAAAAATTGGGCAAGGGTCTCATGCCAGCGGGTTTGCTGTGGAGTTAAGACATGAGGTGTGCGGTAGTACAGTAAAGCACGGTGATCTGTACATATGTGGAAGGTTGGGATGAGCCATGCAAGTGATGATGCCAATAGGTCAGCGCCTCAACCACTGGAAATAACTCTTTATCATATATGGCGTAGTTTAACTCTGGTAAAAACATCTTTCTAGAAAAATATCCCACTGGATGCTCTATTCCATCTTTGCCTACTTGTAATAGGGCCGCCACTATGGCGAAATTTGGAGGCATCTGAAGCAACAATGTACACTTTTTGGGGTCAACATGGCAAAGAACGGAAGTGGATAGCAAAATACACTTTAGCGTTAGAAAGGCATCCTGCAAAGTTGGAAATCACTGAAGTACTTTTGCTCACTCAACTTTCTATAAAGGCGTGCAACTTCAGAAAGATTCAATGTAATTTTCTTAAGGAATGTACACGTCACCAAAAAGCTCATCATTGCTTAACTGAAGTTGGAGTGGGCCGCTCACAGATCGCCTTCTCCTTGTCTGGAGTTATCATATGCCCTTGGTCAAACATGAAGTTTCCCAGGAAGGCGACCTGGGACTTAAAGAGCTCACAATTACTGAGTTTCAGCATAAGGTTTGAAGCCCTAAAATGCTCCACCACCTGCCAAAGGTGTAATGTATTGTGATGGTTGAGGTTTATCCTCAGCATCACATTGCCCTGATCTTTGGTAAGACAGGGCAGGCTGTGTCTGAATGTATGGAGGAGGAGGGGAGTTGGTCCTGGCAGGGACGCCTAAGGGGCAGGAGCTTGGGTAGGCCAAGGAGCCAGATGGGCGTCCAAGTCGAGGAAAAACGAGAATCAGGTAAAATGGGGAGTTTCGAGATTCAATTTGGATTCAAATCAAGAATGGAATGGAACAGGTGCTTGGAAGTTTTGCGGTTCGTTTGGAATTCGAAATGGAACTGGTGCGGAACTGTTGAGAATCGGAACTGGCACAGAACCATTGAGTGAGGATTCCGCGATCCTGCTGTAAGGTTTACACCAAGCATTAGTCAGATTAGCACCATAAGCTTGTGTTATATATTATATTAGCTTGTAGCATGTGTATATAGGGAAGGAACTGGGAGCTGGAGGCTTCTCAGTTCTGTTTTCTATCAACCTGGCCAATATTAAATAAAAGAACTTTAAAATTCATATATTTATAATTTAAGTTTATTTACAATATTGCCTAACTGCAGCCATGTTTGGCTTGAATCAACAGAATTGGACTTTGAGAGTGAGCTTGGGAGAGCTATTGCCTCCATTTATACCTTGTCTTGGAGTCAAGGCATGTTGCTGGGGTTAAGTATATTTGCAACTGTCTTCAGGGGGTGCTTGTCCAATCTTGTAGCGCGCGCACAAGGAGAGTAGTATCAGGAGCCCTGTCACCCTATGGTCTGTAACATGGATCCTGTTGCCCAACTCATTCGTGGCTCATTGGAAGGAGCCAGTGCGTTACATTAAACAGAACTCATTTACTTTCCTGTCGTTGTGGTGGCAAGCAAAGAGGTGCCAGAAGAAGTTGTGTTTCCAAAGTGGTATAATCATACTGCAACACTCTTGATGATGATATTCTCCACCGCCTTTTTGTATCATGAATTATACCGGGTTTTGGAGTGTGTGTCCTGGAATGGTGGGAAAGTGGTAGGGCCTGGGAAGGACAAAGGAAGAATTCCACGGTTTTGAAATTGGAAGACGTGGAACTGATCCACCAGACGTTTAGCGGGTTCAGTTTCAGGGACGTTTGACAAAGGCAGCGGGTGGGAGGATTCGTTTGCCTTGCAGTTAAGTCATGTTCTGTTAGCACTTCCAGTAAAGCAGTCCAACTGGGTGCGAGAACTTTTGGAAGAGCAGTCAGGGTTACCTGTATCAGTGGAGGAATGTCTGGATTGGATTGATCGTGCAGCATGTCCAGATGAGACGCAGGATTCGGCCTGGGCGGCTTTACTGCAGTGTGGTCAAGGGAAGAAGTCAGTGGAGGAGTATGGCCAGATGTTCCGCGCATTGGCAAGAGCAGCAAAGGCACCTGAGACTCAGCTTCCACGCATGTTTCGCCAAAACTTGCAAGCTGATCTATTATTAGCAATGGCGGCGGTGAAACCTGCAGCGACGTTGGAGGAAGAGGTGGGTTTGGCCTTGCAGGTAGAACGACAGTTGAGTTTGGTACGGGCCCATCAGGAAGTTGTGCGAACCCCAGTGGGATTCAAGGACAGAGTGGTGGAAGAAGGGCAGGTTCGAGCCCATATATGGTACTAAGGGGTTTAGCTATGTGGAGGAAGGGAAGAAGAGTCAAAGGAATCCTGAGGGTATGGTGGAGGTGCGAGAGACAAGGATTCCCATTGGGATTACCACTCAGGATCCTGAGGCTCAGAATAAGAAGGCTCCTTATAATTTTCGCAAGAAACCGGTGAATCCGGTACCTCAAAATAAACCGCTTACTTCATCTTATCCTTATCTGATTTTGCCCATCAGTGTGCTCGTGGGGGATGAAGGAAGGGATTGCGGTGAAGTTCTAGCTTTGATTGATACCGGAGCTGGGGAGAATTATGTTGAGGAGAAGTGGGCAAGAAGCCATGGATTGTCATTACAGAAGGATGGATGGGTGAAGTTGGCAGACACCTCCAAAAGAACGGCGGTATGGCGAGTACAGGCCAAGGTCCTGTTGAGGCAAGGCCCGGAGGTATTCAGGGAGGAGTTTCACGCCGTGGCTCACCTGCCACATTCTGTGGTGCTGGGGATGAGATGGTGGCACCATGTCCATCCACAGTTTGATGAAGAGAGAGAGGGTTCTGCTGTCGCCTAGAGGCCAGGGGTCATTTGAATGGACGTTTCAGTCCCAAGGTTCGTTGGTGAAGCACATGGGTGGAATCACCTCAAGTGTGTCAGCGGAAGGATTGCCAAGGGAGTATCAGGATTTCGCGGAGGTGTTTGAGCCTAAAGGTGATGCGCCTTTTTCACCTACAGGGATTTTGCATTTGGTTTCCGGTTTAAGGAAGGCTCTGAGTTACCAAAGGGCTGTCCAGTCTATCCATTGAATCCCGGGCCGAGAGGCATTGGAGGGTTATGTCAGAAGATGCTGGATATGGGTTTGATTGTGCCCTCAAGTCGCCGGTGGTTTCGCCAGTCCTGTTGGTTCCCAAGTCAGGGGGGGAGTTACGTCCTTGTGTTGATTTCCGACGCCTGAATGAGGTAACGGAACTGATCCCTATCCAATGCCACTCATGGAGAACATTCTGCCCATGATCTCCGGGTGTGGGGTGTTCACCAAATTGGATTTGGTGGACGCTTTTTAATCAAATTCCTGTTCGCCCTGAGCACCAGCGGTATACGGCATTCAAATGTCATCTGGGAAACTTCGAGTACAGGGTTATGCCATTTGGCCTATGCAATGCCCCTGCAGTTTTCCAGCGCATGATTGATCATATATTGGGGGACTTAGTGGGTAGGTGTTGTGTTGCCTATATGGATGACATCCTGGTGTTTTCAAAATCGGTACAGGACCATGTGAGGGATGTGAGAAGTGTGTTGGAGGTGGTTAGAACGCGGGCTTGAAGTTGAAGCCATCCAAGTGTGAGTTCAATAAAGAATCGGTGTCCTTCCTAGGGAACGTGGTCCTCCAAGAAGGGATAGCGATCTGTCCTGATAAGTTGCGAGCAGTGCGGGAATGGAAGGCTCCTGGGAATAGGACTGAAGTGCGAAGCTTCTTGGGGGTGGTGAATTTCGTGCGGAGGTTTTCTAGGGATCTGGCCCAATGGGCTGTGCCGTTGACAAGACTGACGGGAAACGTGCCATTCGTTTGGGGGGAGGCTGAGGAGAGGGCATTTCAGCAAGTGAAAACGAGTTTGCTGACAGCCCCAGTTCTGGCACACCCTGACCCAAACAAACCATTCGTGGTAGAGACTGACGCATCAAATTTTGCACTTGGAGCCGTGTTGTTGCAGGAGGGTAAAGATGGGGTTGAACATCCTGTCTGTTATTTCAGTCGGAAGATGGCACCAGCTGAAACCAACTATCCAGTTTATGATAAGGAACTTTTGGAAATAGTTGCAGCCTTAGGGGAGTGGCAACACCACCTATTGTATGCCAGGCACCCGGTTGTCATCCGAACGGACCATTGAGCCTTAGAATACTGCATAAGTCCCCACGCCTGATGAACCAGAGGCCAGGCCCGGTGGCACTTAGGTTGGTTCAATATGACCTGCGGATTGAATACAAGCCGGGAAAACAAAATATCTTGCCAGATTTATTGAGCCGTGATTCTGGACTGGTGTTTTCTGATGAGGAGTTGAGGAAGTTCAACACAGCCACGATGTTGCCACAGAACTTGTTTACAACAATCCAGGGCTGTTGAGATGGAATGGCAGGAAGAATATGGACTGCACAACAAAGATGAGCTGGGCCAACGGATAAGAGAAGATACAGGGGAAGGTGAGGCAAGCAGGGGGCATGCGGGATTCTCAGTTCGGGGTGGTATCATACACCATGAGGGAAGGATTTGGGTCCGGTGAAGAGTCTGCAACAAGAGGTAATGGCAGCTAATCACGACCATCCTCTGGCAGGTCATCCCGGTCAAGAGAAGACGTTAGATCTTGTTTGCCGTCACTATTCATGGAGAGGTGTGGGTGAGGTGGTGCGGAAGCATGTTTTGCATTGTGTGGTTTGCGCCAGGGCAAAGGCCCAATGGGTGGCACTGGGGGAAAATTGAAGCCGCTTCAAATTCCTTCTAGGCCATGGTCCTCAGTGAGTGTGGATTTCATCACAGGACTGCCCAAGTCACAGGGGATGGATGCTTTGATGGTGGTGGTGGATCGCCTAACTAAATATGCAGAGTTTTTCCTTGTCAGTCGACCATTCTGCAAAAGTGGCAGGACAGATTTTTTGTAAATGAGATTTTCTCCAGACATGGGGTGCCTGAGATTGTGTCAGATTGGGGTCCGCAATTTACATCTAAATTTTGGCTCCACATGTTGGGAAATCTAAAGATCAAGGCTTGCCATTCGTCAGCATATCATCCTCAGTCAGGTGGCCAAACGGAGAGAGTAAATCAGATATTAGAGCAGTATTTGAGGTGCTATGTTTCAGGGCGGCAGGATGACTGGGTATATTGGGTGAAGCTGGCTCAATTTGCTTATAACAATCATAAGCATTCATCCACGGGTATGACCCCATTTTCGCAAATCACGGCCAACACCCAGAGGGTATGGGGCCTAGGGAGCAAGGGCGGAATCCAGTGGCAGATGAACTGTCACGAGATACCCGTGACACCCTGGAGCTCCTGAAGAAGAATTTGGTGGTGGCAGTCGCAGCTCAGAGAGGAAGGCAGACCGGCATAGATCTGAAGGTAGAGCTTTCAAGAGAGGTGATTGGGTCTTGGTGAATGCTCGGAACTACGCCTTGCCTGTAAGGAGCCAGAAATTGGGGCCGGTGGCGTTGGGCCCATATCAGGTAGTGAGGGCGTGTGAACGAGGTGGCATTTGAGCTGAAGCTCCCAGAAGGGTCAAGAGCTCATCCAGTGTTGCACGTATCGCAGCTCAAGCCATTCTTTGGCCAGCCACCTGAAAGTCCTTCCCTTTATTCCCAGCTGGAGAAGGAGCCAAGGAGTATGAAGTTGAGGAGATTCTTGACACCAAAGTGGTGAGAGGACGTCATTCATTCTTGGTACGTTGGGTGGGTCATCCTATTGAGGAGTCCACATGGCAGTCAGCTAGGGATTGTGCCTGATGTCCTGAGAAAATCCAAGAGTTTTTCCTGTCTAGGGGGTGATGTGATGGTTAAGGTTTATCCTCAGCATCACATTGCCCTGATCTTTGGTAAGACAGGGCAGGCTGTGTCTGGATGTATGGAGGAGGAGGGAGTTGGTCCTGGCAGGGACGCCTAAGGGGCAGGAGCTTGGAGTAGGCCAAGGAGCCAGATGGGCGTCCAAGTCGAGGAAAAACGAGAATCAGGTAAATGGGAGTTTCGAGATTCGATTTGGATTCGAATCAAGAATGGAATGGAACAGGTGCTTGGAAGTTTTGCGGTTCGTTTGGAATTCGAAATGGAACTGGTGCGGAACTGTTGAGAATCGGAACTGGCACAGAACCATTGAGTGAGGATTCCGCGATCCTGCTGTAAGGTTTACACCAAGCATTAGTCAGATTAGCTCTCTCCATAAGCTTGTGTTATATTTTATATTAGCTTGTAGCATGTGTATATAGGGAAGGAACTGGGAGCTGGAGGCTTCTCAGTTCTGTTTTCTAACAACCTGGCCAATATTAAATAAAAGAACTTTAAAATTCATATATTTATAATTTAAGTTTATTTACAATATTGCCTAACTGCAGCCATGTTTGGCTTGAATCAACAAGAATTGGACTTTGAGAGTGAGCTTGGGAGAGCTATTGCCTCCCTTTATACCTTGTCTTGGAGTCAAGGCATGTTGCTGGGGTTAAGTATATTTGCAACTGTCTTCCAGGGGTGCTTGTCCAATCTTGTAGCGCGCGCACAAGGAGAGTAGTATCAGGAGCCCTGTCAGCCCTATGGTCTGTAACATGGATCCTGTTGCCCAACTCATTCGTGGCTCATTGGAAGGAGCCAGTGCGTTACATGTATGGGGCTCATTGTCAGAGGAAATACCAAAATATCATCCATATAAGCTACCACGCATATCCCAGAAGGTCACCCAAAGCCGCATCAATACAGCGTTGAAAGATAGCAGGGGCATTTTTAAGCCCTAAGGACATAAACCAAAATTGGAAGTTCCTTTTCTGGTATGGAATGCAGTTAACCACTCCTGGCTCTTATTAATCAAGATATGATTAAAAGTGTCTAAAAAATCCAATTTAGAAAAGAATTTGGATTCTCCACATAGCGTGCAATTGGTAAGTCCAGTGGGATGGGATGTAATCCTGGTACTGTGACGTTGTTGATTCCCATAATCTATGCATGTACATAAGGTACCATCGGCCTTCTCTACAAAGAGAAATGGAGATCATAATGAGGAGATATGCTTCAAATTGCGCCTTGGCTAACTGCTCCTTAACCCACACATCTAATGCTGCTTCTTTCATACTTTTCAAATGATAAATTCAGGAATATATATTCACCAAATCAACTGTGAGCATGAACTCGCAATCAAGCTTTGAATGAGCAGGTAGTTCATTGGCTGAGGCTGCATAAAAGAAGATTCCAGACTCTCTGAACAGGAAGGTAAAGGTACCTACAGTGAGGGCTTCAACAATGGTGTGAGACTAAGAGTGTGGATATTGGGCCAATGGGGCAAATCTCCCTGAAAATTAGCCTAAGACAAAGGAACAATTAATAAGTGACCATTTTTAATGTTAAGGATATGGTATTTTCTTTATTATTTGTTCTTTACCTAAACTTTCGCCACCACTCTACACCCAAAATGATGGGGTACAAGAGGTTTTTGATAGTTTGGAAGTAGTCTGACAAATGATATGTGCCAACTTGATAGTCCACTAACCTCATGATCTTCAGCGCAAAAATACCTTGGGAAGCCCCTCCTATAACCAAACCACCTAGCAAGAATCTCAGCTTAAGGTAGTCAGCTGGGCCTTGGTCAATAAAATTCTCAGAGGCTTCAGTATCCATCAAAATAGTAGTGCTGATTTTCCCTAGAAGGGGAATGAAGGGTAGCAGTCAATAAAAAATAACCTGAATGATCTTTATATAAAGAAGAAAATGCCAAACTCCACCACCAAACCCTTCTTCATGGTCTAGCATCCCCCAAGGATACGTTTCTGCATCAAAGAAAGGTAAGGGTACTTGTCCACTCTTACTACTGAGGCCACATATCCCACCATATCTTCAGCAATTGCATAAACGTTTTTATATTATAATTGTAACAGCTTCTTCAACTCCTGGGATTTAAAGACCATTGTTGTGGTCAAGCGTAGGTTTTCTGGGATGATTTGATATACTGAAATTGGATCCATATCTAAGCCATAAGGGAAGATATATGGCTCAGTAATATATATGGAAACGACATCAAGTACTAAAAAATATATATGGAAACGACATTATAAAACGCGTTTTGGGCCGCAAAGGAACCTATATCCCTTTCCACAACGGGTTGTATGACGTTATCCAAGGCCAACACTACTAAGCCTTTCATTGATTATCCTACCTGCACCTTCTAAACGTGGTGCCAAAAAAACCGATTTGTTGGTATTGACTTATTTATATTTGGTGGAAGTTGAGGAATCATGACTCTCAGATTATGAAGCATCCACATCCACCAGATATGGGCAAGAAGGGTGTATAATTTCCAGTTGGAGGTAGCGAGAGAATAACGCCAGAATTCTACAACACTTGGAAAAATGTGAAAACAGTGGTGAGCATTAATGTGGCTGTATCCACCAGCTGGTGCACTCATTTGCACTTTGTGAAAGTCCCACACAGAAAAGTTCTGCACATATGAAAAAATGGTTGGTCGTCTAATGTCAAAGAGTATCTATAACTCTCCAAATACCAGCGTGGTGGTGCTCAGTGCACAGGACCAATGCATGGGAACAATTAGTCAGCGTTATAATAAAGATAGCCAAGCAGAGGGTGCTTGAGCTGAAGTGACATAAGGCGAGGGTGTTAGCACTGTAAACATAATAATAGATCAAGCCATCATCAGAACTTGGCTGTGCCCCAAAGGGCTGTTCATTACTGAGTTTGGTACAGGGGTAGAGTGCATGGGTGACCTGGTTTGGAGGAAGCCTAGTAGGGCCAGAGGTATACCTAAGGCTGTAATAATTTTATCTAAAATAAATTGGCCAACACGTTATGAGACCTCCTCAAAGAGATCTGCGCACAGGTTTGCCCAAGTCAACATATGAAAAAATGTAAAAGGGACTATGGGGTTTATTGGGAAGATGACTAACGAGAAACGTTAGTCTTGAGCAAACATAATTAAGCTAACCCAGGGAAATTATGGATTGGCAAAAGTGGTACCTATCCTCAGTGCACCAATAGGTGCACGCTTCCATCTAAAAGGATAACATACTTTAAAACTGACCTTACTTGAGTGATTGACAAAATTTGAACCTGAACTAAGCTTGCAATTTCATAAATAGAACAGGTATCAAACCCCCATTCACTGATTAACCAGATTGAGACATCATTGTTTATTAATAAACTCATTCATTTTAGCGCGAGAGCCAAAACAAGGGGCTGGGCGTTAGGCACCTCACTTGTACCAACCTGGGCATACCTAGCCTGTACCCAACGTTGATCCAAGGTGTGCCTAAGGTCAGGAAGGTCCTGTAATTTGACCCTTTGGACCTCCTGCCTCCCAGCCTTGTTCTTGCTGTTGGTGCCCTCAATAAAGTTATGTAAACATGACAAATAGAATATGACTACAATTGCTTGTAGTTCTATAGATTGAGTATTGCAAACTTGAGACTTCAATATAAGCTAAATATGGATGTTTTTTGTAATATAAAATTTAGTAAATAATTATCCAAATTATAAAATTGATATTAATGAACTGTCATCATTTTAATTATATTGGAAAATCTTCATCGCATTGACAAAACATCTCAGAACTCATCACACAATTTCTAGGGATCTACCTGGGCCTGCTCAGTCTTGACTCAGTGTTTATCCATGGTGTACCTGAGGTCAGGGAAGGCGGCCAACTTTACCCCTTTGGTCTTGCTCATTTCCTCCTTGTCTTTTAATTCACTCTGAAAATCATGTCATGGGACATGGCAATAATATTGATGTCAAATAATAACACTACATTATTCTAAATGCTTAAAAAACAAGAACTACATTGTGTAATCATGCTTCTTTCTCTATATAACTAAGCACTTATTTGTGATTGGCTATATGAGTGTATATGCAATTAATTGTTTCCTCAATGCCAATATAATAATTATGTCTAATAATAAAGATGCACGCGCGCTTGAAGCCCTCATACAGGAATATTCCTGGGTAAGCAACGTGGCACTGAACGCCTCCAAAACTGAAATCATCCTCCTTGGTCAGTTTCAGAACTGCTGAGCCCCAGCAATTAGTTCCCAACCCGGCCCATCTGCTCACCCACGTCCACGCCTTACTAACTCAACACACACCGCTCCACTGGTGCTCCCCTTCGTGCCACGTCCTACCATAGGACCGGTGCACCATCTGGGCGTGTGGATGGAGGCAGGCGGATACACGTCAGCAGTAATGGAGTGCCATATACTGGACAACGTGATGAAGCGAATCGCCTCTCTCAGAGCCCACCCTACTACCCTTACTGGCAGGGTTGTTCTAGCCAACTCTATGCTCCTATCCAAAGTCTGGTTTGGAGCCCATGCCATTCCCTTCTCCCCAAGCTTCTTCAAAGCCCTGTATGCCTTGCTGCAAGGATGGCTTTGGTCAGGCCGCTCTCCACCAGTACGGCTAGAGGTCATGTTTGCCCTCATCATCAAGGTGGCATGGGCCTGCTTGACTTCAAAGCCCATGCTGCCAAGATCCTGGGCACCTGGATCGCGGCCATCACCACCTCCTACCCTCCCATCCCAACACTGGTCCTGCGCGGCCCGCTCCAACTTCTCCTGAGCCTTGGGCCTCAACAATCCATCAAACCCCCACTCCCTGATGAAATACCTCGCATCACACACATCAGCCACAGGTCCTCACGGGACTAAAACCCACTACAAACGAATCCTACTCTCCATGCGAAGCGCAGAGTGGAGAATTCGTATTAGCAGACATACAACCCAAAGAGGCCGCCCCTCTCCTCAGTTCACACAAGAGGTACATGGGCTACCCATCAATGATGGCGTGATCCCCATTTGGACCCATGTCCTATCCAGGGTGGACTACATGGACATGATGGACATCCCTTATTCCATTGAGACCCATAAAACTATCTGGAAATATGCACACCATCCTCTGTTGCAGCCTCAAGTCCACTCCCATGTGTGGCGCTGCCTGAGGCGGGTATATTGTACAGCTGAGCGCTCTAACGCTTTACACTCATCCTGTGTTGTGTGTGGCCAGTATGGAACGCTGTTCCACCGCCTGGAGAAGTGCCCCACCTCTAAAGTGATATGGCGCGAAGTTCAACATCTGCTGGGCCAGGATCAAACGCATCCCTTCAGTCTGTCAAGAGATATGTTTGCTCTATCAATGGCCTCCTCCCTTCCACCCTCCCTCTGTGCTCTGGTGGTTGCAATCGCCATGTGGACCATCCACACGATCATCTTAGATGGCATCGCAGGCTCCACCCCCACCCTCCCAGAAACTGTCCACAGATTCCGGTCTCATTTGGTGGACCACTTTCAAGCATGGATGTTTGGATACCTCCCACCGCATTGCCGACAGCTGGTCTCCTCCTGGTTCCCAGTCTGGTTCATCAAATCAGACCCCTTCCTCCACATGTGCTCAATAGTGGCTACGGCCCCTTCACACGTTCCCTCCCCCTCCCCATAAGTGGCGTTCCCGCTGGCAACAAGAGATAGCATCGCTTCTCTGGGGTGCCTCCCCTGGTACTAAGTTTGTCTTTCCTGAGTCATATTCAGAAGTGTCCATTCCATGGTCAGCCTTCCCCGCAATAAATTTAAAATTTAAAATATTTTAATTATCTATTTACTAATAACTTCAGTTCAGGTGATACAAATAGGGTTTACATTAGCAGAAATCTGCAACAAGTAAGTGATAGATTTCAGCGGTGCCTTTTAAGTGGTTCTTGAGTCTTTTAATTTAAAAAGGAATCACTTTAATTTCCTTAAAATTAACTAATGTCAATCATGAACTTATTTAACAGCAGTGATGTTAAGGAAACAGACAATTAACAATAAAAAATAAGTCTGGTTCCAATTCTTCTAAGGATTACTAGACAATAAGACAAATCATGTTTTAATATGTGTTTTTTATATTTAAATTTTAAATTTGATAATGTGCTTTTAGGGGACTTAGATCTAATGCGTGGAGCTAAAAAAGGAAGAATGAGATTAAAAAGCCTAATATATCACAAATTAGATTATGGAAAAAGCTTAAAAGTTATGAAAAAATTTGAAGACTTGCGCTAAAAAAGATTTGCATTGTCTTGTTAATCAGAACTTAAAGTAATTTTTCCCAAAATAGGGTTATAATATGTAAATATATAAAGAAATAACTCTTTTTATAAATCAATGATATAGGTTTACTTTTCTAATGCATCTATTATATTATTGATCAAAGTCTAAGTTTTCATAATCTTAATGTTGATGTAACAAAGTGTCATCAAAGTCCCTTTATAAATTTTCTAGCAATTAGCATTGATGTGTATAATAGTTTATGATATTGTATGGTAAGACTTGCATGTTATTTTAGCTAATAATCTATAATGCTTTCCCAATAAGAACATTACTGAAGTCCAGGTTTACCACTATAGCCCTGTCTAACTATACAAAAAAGTAACTAGTTTCCTCGTTCTAATAGTGATGAGTTTCATTAAATCCACTTTCAAGATCCCTAATTAAATACCACTAATGTGCTATACATAGGAGGACAATCTCCACCCTTTCATCCAAAGAAGACTCATTATGTAGCTTATGCATATGCAGTGGAACCATTACAATATACAAAAGACATTGTATATGACTCTCTCTATCATTAAAACTGAACTAAAGAGATTTCACTATGGGCATCATCTGATCAAAAAACAACTATGTGAGTACCAGGTTGTATCCAAACAATTAATTTTTAGTTAACATAGTATTACTATCTGAAACTAATCCCCTTAGTCCCAATTGCGCTTTATTCTCTTGCTACTATAGGATAAAAGCTTTCGGCACCATAAAATCTTTTCTAATTGCTTATATTTGAAAAGTTGTCTACTTAAAGAACAAAAGATGTCAGTATATATAATATGTACTAACTTAATATTAGAAAATAAAAATTGTCTTATTAAGTTTGTATTAATTAATAACACTGGGTGCACTCACTGCTTTTCCTTTATATGACCTTTAATATTGACCAAAGTAAAAAAATATAATTGTTTCCATATCAAAATCAAAAAAGTTTGCTGCATATGAGTATAACCTAGATATGCATAAGAAGTTCAAAACACTAACATGGCTGATGAATACCCTAAAAAAGGTACCCATATGGCTATCATACTTAGCAATGAGGTCATATAAAGGATCTATTGAATTTATCATTATAAGATCTTATTTTAGCGCGCATTAATGGCTAGCTCTTTTATAATCAAAGAAAGTACATATTGACCTGTGTGGCAATTGGCTACTTCTGCCTGATAGTATCACAAAGAAACTAAATATTCAAAAACTTAAAACGATGACTCCCTTTTGACTAGGGGCCTTGATATACTTAATTGTATTAAACATAATCACAATTTTTCTAGAATTGACTAACTAATAGTGAATAAGATTTGTGTGTTCTTTATATAGCAAGTTTATTTTATTCAAAATTGATGCCACAGGAATTTGTGCAATGCTCCTGCCACCTTTAATAGATACATGCTACCATCCTAATGTTTAAAACTAAGTGCTTTATTTAATAGCTTAATGAATTATTATGCCATTAAGAATTTAATATAGCTATTTAGAGCACTTAATATAGTTTATAAGAGACACGTTGTACAGCTAAAGATTAAACAAACAGGTATGATTTTAAAGCACATATGGGCTACTTAAGACATCTTGTTGGCATCCAAGGGACTAGCCACGATTTTATATTATGACACTATCAAAAAAGAAAATCTGGAACTTAAAGACATATGATTTTGATAAAGGTAGATAATTATTTTGCTTCATATAAAAATGTCAGGTGTATAATTATTTGTTTATTTTACAAGAAGTGTAGTGGTTTGTTTGTCCATCTGGGTGCAATAACGTCTTTCAAAATTTCTGAAAGCATATGAGAATTACCAGATCTTATATCCAAGATCTGGCATCATTGTTAAGCATTGTGATGCATTTATAAAGGCTATTGGTGCAATTATTTAAGGTAAGAAATGATCTTTTAACCCTTTTCCCATTATGTAACTGAGCTCTCAGTAAACATGTAAGCTTATTATATGGTAGCAAAGCGAATTTCTTTTCATATTATGCATATATAAATTATAGATTATATGTTTTGGGACAAGATTAAAAAATTTTACATTCATGCATCATTATTATAATTATACTTTTTAGAACCCTTATACCAGCCTTTGTATTATTTATATAATCTATGCCACAATCTAGAAATAACATTGTCTTGGTACATCACCAGAACCTTGATAAAATCTCTAGACTTCTTAGAATAGCCTCTTTATTACCTTTAACTAATTAGTTGTTTATACAACAAGGGTGTAAAATAATGCAACTGAAAGCTCTATAATCTAGAAGATGCTAGGTTGCTCTATCAATTATATAGATTATGAATAAGGACATTTGAAAAATAAAAGGTAAATGACAAAGTCACATATTTCTTGGACTTTTAAATAGTACAAAAATAGTGATACAGAAACTATGAGCTATTAATTAATTGAGAAATACACAAGACGCTAGATATATAATAATGGATATTTCTGGGAGTCAAAAAAAGCCTAAGAAGCACTTATAAATTCTAGATTTCTAAACTTAAAATCTGCAAAACGCTTTGACTTTCTATCATATAGTAAAACCTTAATTCCTGGAACATCGTCTATGTAGTATTAGACACTACTTGATAGCGTATTTAATAACTAGAATACTTTAATACACGATAGAATATTTGGATTGAGGATAACAAAAGCCAAATTGGTAGTGCTGTTACCTATGCCAAATTATTTTTAGGAATAGACTATACATTGATATGGATTTTTAATTTATATCTGTGGAAAGATTACAAATTACCTCTCATGATAATTCTCTAAATTTTTTACTTAGGTAATTATCAAAAAGTTCTTACTTTCACATGCCCAAAATCATTTGTACTAAAATTAACAATGAGACTTTAGTAAAACACCATTATAAGCTGAATTCAGGTATGGCCTCTCAGTAGGTTATATATGTTAGTCTCAATGTATTTTCACACAATAAGAAACACAGTGCCATAAAAGAGTTTCATAGCTTCAACTTTTGTTATGTCTATAAAGCGTATTAATTCCTCTATCTCACTCTAACATGGTAAATAAAAAGTCACAACATTGACTTATCTTATATAAATAAGAGTTGATTAGTGTACATCCAGAAAACTATTGTTGGCTCCAATGTGTAGAGGGTGACCTAATGGCAACTGTTATAAATTTTAAGAAAATTAATACATTTGTTGAAAGTGATATGGTAGCATGCTGTACTGCCAATGGCTTTTAATGATAACTTATAAACATAATACCTTTAGATAGACTTTTTAGCTTAAAAAGGCACACCATATGATATTGTACACTGTCAAGGTACCTTACAACAGAAGAAACAAAGTAAAATTTATATTAAATTAAGTGATTGTTATATTTAAAAATATTCAGCTTAAGTAAAGGGACAATTTTAGGACTATTCATGGGTGCAACTATGAAATCTTAGTTTAAAACCCAACATGACTATGTGACTGCGAGCCTAAGTGGTCATGCAGATGTGGAATAGGGGTTGAGGTGTCTTGTCCATAAAAAAGTGCTTTAATTCCGCGCTAAAGCAGAAAAATGTAGTAGGGAGTCTCAATATGGACTCGGAGATTAAGGAGGATTAAATATGAGTCATTGAGGGTTCTAAATTATTTTCATCGTTTTAAAAAGTGGCAAGAGGACTTTCAACATGGGTGAGCAAGTCTTAAAGTTAGGAATAATTGTGGCGATCTAAATGAGTGGTGAGAAAGTTGTTTTAAAGGTTGATTTGACAGCATCAATGAACAAGAGTACTGCATAAAAAGCTAGAACCTCAATATCAAACTTGGTATCCTTGTGGAAGTCTGTCAGCAAGTGGTTGGAGAAGGCCTTTGCATAGGGGCTCCATGGCAATGTGTGAGGCCTGGCGAGGTAAGGTATCAATGATGCAGCCACATCTGCAGCGTCCAGATGGTGGTGTAACTTATATATGGAATAGTTCTTTTTGAGGGTAAATTTAACGTCAGGTCATTAGTTTAAATTTAATTTAAGAACTCTGGCTAAAAAAACAATGGTCTTAAAAAATAGAAAATGTGACCTCAAATGCCTATTTGAGTGTCTCAAATGAGTTATAAATGGCAAAATTGGGCCAGGAATGAGCGTTTATTGATGGAAGGGTGGAGAAGATTACCAAAAATTGTAATATAAAAGAACTTTGAGGGACCTTGAGGTGCAGAATGTTATTTTGAGACTTGATGCAGATATTCCTGATTGAATGTCGTGGGAGGAGCCGTGCATAAAGATTTAAAGGGGTAGAAAAGAAACCTTCACATTAAATTTTCCATGTGGTGGCTTTAGGGGTCTAGCTCAAGTTATTAAGCTGGATAGAGTCATGCATCCCTTTAGAAATTAAAAGTTTAACCCCTATGGCCCTGCCTCTCGCCAAAAACTATGATCTGGGGAAAACTTTAAATGAAAGATGGGTGGCTGCTTCCCCTCCCTGTTTGCCACATACCTCTCTCACCCTTACCTTTAACCTAAACCCATCCTTTTATCAAAATCTGCATGTTTTTATTTAGAATTAAGCAACTTTAAGAGGACTTTAGAAAATAACCCAGAAGACCCACACCACAGTTTCCATTCCCTGCCCACAACTGGTAGTTCAACCAGAAGTCTATCTGAAATGGAAATAACTTACCTAGTAAGCGAAATTTGAGCAAAAAGCTTAAAAGAGAGGGTCAAAAATGGGATTTGAACCCAACACCCTATAAAAAATAAAAGGTGTGAATTTGGACTTTCAGAGGTCAGAAAATCATCCCAAGAATAGCTTGGAAACTTTGGGTTTACTATTAAGGCAAAAATCGGGATCAAATCCACTAATCAACAAATATAAAATTTGAACTTATTTCCCCTATTACAATTCAGCTTGTTAGCTCTCCCCCTTTCAACCATATAACCCAGCACCCTGCTAATGGTAGGGTGTTGGGTTATTCTTTTACATAAATTTTCCCTAATTTTAATATGACTAATTATTTAAAATAATTTACTTTAGGTGTTTAAAGTAAAACCAGCACATGGGCAACAATACCCTAAGTTAAAGCTTTTCCCACACCATATCCAACTCTCCCCTCCATAGTTCCTAAAAAACAGCGGTACCTTGGGGACCTTAGCTGCCTTTGTGGGTCTTGTACCCACAAAAGAAGCCAGGTAATTTCATTGCCTGATGAGTTCCTAACAGTGGCACTGATGTGATTGCTGGATTGATGTGGAGTAACTGCATCTGCAGATTGGGAGATGAACTTCTTCTTTGTATGGCCTAACCTTAATCAATAAGGGTAAATAGCCCGCCCATCTTACATGTAGGCCAAAAAATGTTTAAAGGAATAGAAGATACCATAGTAGTCCCAAAGGGACTTCACCTTAGTATGAGAGGATTGTTGCAAAATGCAAGGCCTATAAAGGTGTCTAGTATCATTGATAACCACATACTACAAGATGTGGATGACACCATAAATTGGACAAGCCCCCATGAGGTCCTTCTGAATAGCTTTAGGAGAGAGATGTTTGGAAAAGACCTAAAAACTTCATGTCTCATTACATACTTAATTTTGTGAATTTATGGTATAAGGAGGAAGTGGTTTAGTCTAAGGGCATCAAGTTGGCTACTTTAATGACTTTAAACCACCTTAGACCAATGCTGGGTAAGGGCCAAACATGCCTAAGTTAATATCAAACTTGTGTGGTATTCTAGTGATCTTGCAACTATAGTGCTTAAAATAAAAAACTATTTTTTCTCAAAAATAATTTACACCCTTTTCCACTAGGAAACTTAATCAACATTTCAATTACCATATTACTAAAACTAAAATTTTCCACCATTCTAAAAGCTAAAGTTTGGGCATACTTGAGCTTCTGTATTACCTGCAATGGTAGTTTGCTTCTATTGGCTAGATTTTTTTAGTGCCACAATGAAATGACTCAGACCCATCCCCCATCACTTTTACAATAATTCTCGTCATATCTATTTCAATGTTGGTTGACTTCACTATTAATAAAAAATACTAAATTATTATTTGATGAACACCTGGGCCATCCTAGCTGTGGACCTCCGTTGAGAAAGTATCCAACAAAATAGGTCATTTTATATTATTAAAACTACATTCTGCTAGACTCCTTTATTATTAGAGTTTTTTCTGCTTTTGGTCAAAGCTCCCAAGACCTAGAACGCAACCATCAGCTTGGACTAAACACTGTCTTAGTTTCTAGCCAAGTTTCACCTTCCTATGTCAATCAGCAACCTTCACAGCATTCCATGTCCTGTATTTGTGCCACCAAGATGTGGGCATAATAAGTAGTGTCTTATTTCTCAAATGTTAAGAAGCTAATTATCTGGCGATCTAAGCCTGGGTCCCACAGCACTTCTCTGTACATAGAAGAGCTAAAAGCACTTTCCTTACACAAAATGAAATAGAACAGTTTTATCTGCATACATCTGAGTTAGTGGTGGTGAGAGTGGTTTACTTGAAGACAAGGGAAATAGTTGCTGCAACAATTTCATGGCTTCACAAGAGGAGCTAAGTTAAAAGTAATTTTTAGGTTAGAAATCTATAAACCTGGCGTGGTAGAATACCTTCTGGGCTAAATCAAAGATGGATATACTTATTTATGGAGATAGGTTCTCATAACTGACCCAAAGGCCAGACCACAAATTGATCCAGATGAGTACCAGATGACTAAAAATCACTACTTGGTAATTTGTGGGGTGGAGGGCTAGGTCCTAATGTTCAAAAAAGTAACATGGGAGTTGGTGGGTCTATCTTGGCCATATTAGGTACGCTTCAGCAGCAGCCATAGAACGTTAGGATGTGGCGCACCACTACCTCACATTAGAGAAGCAGGCATTAAATTTGATAACAATAGAAAACAAAGTAAAGAAATATTAGGTGTTAGTGAAAAAATAAAGATCATGGTCATAAAATGATGATCAAAGTGGATTAAAGACCTATTTAATTTTATAAATTTAATACAACTAACAATCACTGGGACAAAAGTAACATATTAAAAAGTGGTCTAAGTCAAAAAGCTTTGTATTATAGTTGCTTTAAATTAATATAGATATATTATATAACCATCATAAATATATTAAATGCACCATTCAAAATCAAAAGCGTGTGTGTGTGTAATAAATACTAAGTAGTTGCATGTGGAATACCTAATCACATGTCATACTTACTATTGTACTGCATAGGCAGTGATATCCTTATAACATTAATTCAATTAATAACTGTCAATTATAATTTATCCTAGATGGAAGTTATTCTAAAGTGTAGTTCTCTTATAATTTTGATTCATTCTTTATATGAGATACTCATGAGCTGGATACCATCTAGCAAACTTGATTAAAGTCAACTATAAATCTTAATTTCTTAGGTAATGTAAAGCAAAAAATATATTTTTATTTAACCGAGGCAAGCCGACCAGGGGACAGGCATTACCAAAAGAAAGAAACGACATGAAACCTGAACAGGGTCAACTCCGTCGAAGTTTTTCCACCTCCGGATCGGGACTCAAATTTTTCTGGTTACGTCATGGGTAAGGTTTTCGTGTTATTAGACCTACTAACCGCCAATAGCTTCCTTTGGCTGGCACCCCGATCGATGTGCGAAGGGCGGGAATCGAACCCGCAACCTTCAGGTTGGTAGCCGTACGCCCTTACCGACTCGCCTTCCGCCCCCTAGCAAAAAATATATTGGTTTATTTAATTTCATGTAAGTACATTTACAAAATATTACTTTTCACTATCCTAGGTTTACTATTATAATTAATAGGAACTTTGCTGTGGCATACTAACATTATTTAACGAAAATCGTATAGCTTATACTATTTATGGTTTACTGTGTACAAACCTTTGTCATAAAAAAGGGTAGGTGTTACTACAACCTCTATGATTAAAGCACATAATTAATTTTTATTAACAAAATATTTAGGTCACTAAAGTAAAAGCTACATCTATGGTATTATAAATATAAGTATCACGTTAATGTCAAATTAGGATGGGGAATCTAGTTAAAAGAAACTCTAATAATTGACATATATTATTTTAGATGAAAACATGAGTTTCATATATACTAAAATGATCAAAATATTCTAAGCTAATTTATCTTTGCCAAGATAAAAAGGTACATATCAATATTCCAAATCTGATCGCCAATGAAGAATACAAAGTATTGACCTTACCATTAGATTCCCCTTCCCAACTACCTTAAAGGAACTCATGATAATTAACAAATAAATTATGTTATTTTGATACTTTAATACAAACACTAATTTAAGTGAAGAGTTAAAAATAAAAATGTAGCTCAATTTATATATGATTCATGGGGTTATGACAAGAGTGAATATTTTACCCTCTCCTGATTGGCTAATACTTTCATAAAATTACTTTATGATAATTATGTTAACTACCTCTTTTCTGATTGTCTAGGGCTTGAATCTCAACAAGATGATAAAATGCTAACTATGACTGATTGGTTTTACCAAAAGAGTCGCAACAAAGTGCAAATCTTGTTAAAAACTCTGATTAGTTACAAACAAGATTCCATTTATTCTAAAGTTACATCTGACAATCCAAACCTTGAACGCATGTTTCAATATTTAAGATCCTCTTGAACCTAACTAATGAAATTAAAATTTTTATCTGTATTGGTTGATCAACACAATAAAGCTGATACCCAATCTGAGCGTATCTATGTTGTGGGATCCAGGGGGTTTTGATGCTCACAGGTGCTATTCCGCCCTGGATTTCCACAATTATTTAGCAGGAGAAAGTTTACTCTCTAATGCAGGATTGAGTATATTCAGGGGAGTTGGTAGACGACTTAAAATTAAATTTAGTAATATAAAAATAGCTTAATGTTTTGACTTTTATAAGAATTTCATTATTATTGTGGGGGGTTAAGAAAACAAACCCACTTAATAGGTCAATACTGAGTATTTAAAGTGTCAAAGCTCAAAGTTCTGATCGCTTAGCAAATTCCAAATTAAGTATGGACTATGGACCTATCAGATCATTCAAAACTTGACTTACTTCTAGAAATGGCTGATGGAGGGTAATGTCAGGTAGTTTAGATCTGTGAGGTGGGTCTTGATAATTTACTCATCATTTGATGAGATAATATTTGCACATTGTGAGGATCCCTCCAACCTTATAAAAGGGGCTTTTCTCCATGGTGTGAGCTGAGCTAAATTAGTTGTAAAGTGGGGAGTGACCTCTGAATGACTTCCTTGATTCTGCAACACAGTCAGTGCAATCTGACTACCCAAACTAGTATTAGTTGCCTGAGTTTTAATAATAAAAGTTTAACCCCACTTTGTGGGATTCCGCTGAGAATTGACCAGGGCTTTTGGCAATTTTTTCATCATTTACCTCCAAACCACTCTTTTTAATTTAACAGACTTGTAATTGTCTGACATTACCCCCTTCAAGAGTGGTAGGGGGTAATAAGGTTGCAAGAACTGTCCATGCACTCAGTTAATCATAACTCCAGAAGTAAGGAATTTAATGGAATACTCATCCCCTTGCTTATAGGTAACTACAAAAGGACCTTCCTATATGGACCCAAGTTTTTTTTTCTAGGCATTATCTGGTTGTGGTAGTAGAGTACCAAGTCTGCCACTTTGAAGGAAGGGAGTGGTGGCCAGAGCTCATTGACCGCTTGGCCCTCTTTAGTGACAGTATTGCTAAATTGCTCATCGTCTCAGACTGTAACTGGATAATGTGCTGCGCCAATTTCTTCATGGCTTGATCCGGATCATCAGTCCTAGCTGAGAAAACATCTTTAGAGAAATGCAGGCACACCAGGTTCCCGTCCATAAAACACACGGAAAGGAGACATCTTAAGGATCCTATGGTGACTGATACAGTAGGCCACGAGGGCACTTGGTAAGTATTGATCCCAGTGAAAGGGGTCTGAAGTGGCCATTTTTGTAATATAGAAACCAGGGTCCCATCTGCTCTCTTCATAGTATCATTGATTTAGGGATTGTGGGGAGCCAAAAAAGCTGTTGTGTGTCCATGGTTGTAGCAAGGATCTTCATTACTCTGAAGGTGAAGTTTTTCCCATTATCACAGAGAAGAAACTAGTGGCAACCATGTCAAGAAAAAATATTCTGATGGAGGAAAGTGGCAGCAGCCTTGGCCGCTTGAGCATGGAGAGCCACAGCTTCAACCAACTTGGTGAAATAATCAATTCCAACCACAATATATCTTTTTACCCCAATCGTCTGGGATAGAGAACCACCCACATTTAGGCTTAATGTGTGGAAAGGTTGTTGAGACATAGTGTGTTAGTATTGATACCAGATCTTGAAGCTGGATTGTTTCTTGCAGGCCAGGCAGGTGTCAAGGACCTCGGTTGTGGTCTCCATGACGCCCTCCCAGTAATAGCTCTTTAACCTACTAATATGTATTCCATACCCAACTATGACCTAAAATAGAATGTGACTCCAAAATGACATGTACACACTCTGATGGCCGGAGATAAGGCAACCAATTCACCCCTATTTTCTTGTACAACTTTACACCCTCCACCTTGGTATTGTGGGAGTGCAGAGCTAGCATTTTTTGCACAGGGCATGCTCATCCCCCCATATATTAGGAGTAATAAGGAGGTCATGTAACCTCTCAGCTTCACTATTATCTAAATGAAGGGCAGGCAGCCACATCAACCCATCAACATTCATATGGTTAGTTCCCGCCCAATGCTCAATTTCCATGTC
The DNA here is from genome assembly GCA_022478985.1 of Massospora cicadina. NCBI lineage: Eukaryota > Fungi > Entomophthoromycota > Entomophthoromycetes > Entomophthorales > Entomophthoraceae > Massospora > Massospora cicadina. Next base: position 28,755 of record JAKSZP010019163.1, read on the forward strand.
ATAATGCTGGATATTCAACGCCCAGCGAGCCAACCATCCCGTTAGGTCCTTCATATTCTTCAACCACTTTAAGAATGTGCGGTCAGTAAGTACTTTAAAGGAAGTCTCATTCAAGAAGAGGCAGTAGTGTTTTACAGCGAGCAGGACAGAAAGGCACTCCTTCTCAGTGACGCTGTAGTTGCATTCAGCTTTTGAGAGCATTTTGCTGAAGTAATACATGAAGTAATCAACCCCATTCTCATCCAATTGAGCTTAGATAGATTCAATGGCGTAATCATAGTCATCTATAAACAGCATAGAGTGTTTGTCATAGCCAGGGTGGCGGAGGATCAGCCGTTGTTGATATAACTTCTTCAGAGTCTCAAACGCGGCTTTTTGTTCTGCATCCCAATGAACTGGAGTGTTCTTAGCCAAGATGCGGACAAGGGGCTCACTGAGCTGGGAAAATTTGGGGATGAATTAATGGCAATACCCCATCATGCCCAAGGATACCTGGATGTCACAAAGGGTTTTAGGCGCTGGCATCTTGGATATAGCTGTGACATTACCTTGTAAAGGTTGAACTTATCTTGCAGGATTGCGTGTCCAAGGAAATCAGCTTTTTATGGAAGAACGTACATTTTGATGGCTTTAGTTTGAAGTTAGGAGTCCACAGGTTTGGAACACTTCTTTTAAGTGGGTAACTAGATGATTTAAGATCTTGGAAACACCGTGATATCATCAAGATAGACGATGATGCATCTTAATTTTAGATCCTACAAGATATGATCCATTGATTGCTGGAAAGTGGAAGGCGCGTTGCACAACCCTTGTGGTAGTCAGGTAGGTTGGAAGGACCTTCACCTCAGATAAAGACGCATTTCTACTGGTCTTGGCGAGAAAGGTCCATTTGCCAATAACCGCTAGCCAAGTCCATGGCGGAAAAGTATTTAGATCCAGAGAGTTGGGCTAGGGCATCATTATTGTGGGGGGTAGGATAGCTATCCTTCTTTGTGAGGTTGTTCAGTTTACAGTAGTCCATGACTACCCAATGACCTTAATTTTTTTTTATTAGTAGAAGAGGGGACGACCAAGGGCTTTGATAAGAAACCAGCAGCCCTGAATCAAGCAACTGTTTCAGCTCCATCCTCATTTTGAGCTCCTCAACCTTATTCTACCAATAAGGCTTAGATCGATTAGGCTGAGCATCACCATCATCAATGGTATGAGTCCAACCCTTCATATGCCCATAATCAATATCAGATTTGGAGAAGATGTCACTATAAGACTCCAGTAAAGAATGAACTTTATTAAGCTTGGCAGTAGTTAGATACTAATAAATTCTAACGTGGGGAAGATTGCATATCAATTGATCCATAGGTAGTCCATATCAAACATAGACTAAATATAATGGACTTAGTGGCTATCCTCAATTGGAAGAAACAGGGCTTTTCCAACCTCCTGATGCTTATTTATGACCATGTACTTGTTAGTAAGATTCCCTAGCAGGAGATTGATGGGTCGCTAGTAGGTAGGATCTAGGATACCTGGCAACACTCAAGGTTTCAAAGGACTTATCCCATCAAGGCTTGTCAAGTGCAGTAGGCAGTTGTGGGGATTTGTATAGTAATCTTGGTATCCATCACCTTTTGTTCACCCGCTTTGACTACTACCTCCTCTGACGCATATAATAGAAGGCCCTCTGAAACATCCACGGAGTCAGGCAGCTTCTTTGTGTTTCTTCCTGACGTGGTATAAGTAAGGGTAAGAGCGGAAGAAGGGTACTCAACTACGCATGTTTATTCTTTCTTCTTGGGCTCATAGTTGGTAAAGACTAGGGGAATTTATATTTTAGATGGGGATAAATCCATGTTTCATTTTGATAATTCCATCATACTCAATCATAAATTGCGTGCCAATGAGCAAGTCGTATGTATTAATTTTCAATGCCACAGCGGGGGCGGACAGGAGGAGCTTCCTGATATATATTTTTAGCAAAGAGTTGGCAATAATAAGTCACGTGTTGTTGTGCCCCTCAGTTCCACACTCATAGGAATAGTCCAGGTCAGGTGCCAACTTAATTTTACTGATGAGCTTTGAAGAAACTACGTTCACTGGAGCACCCATATCAAGGATGACTAGAATGCGCACCTTATCTATGACAAACTCTACCTTAGTTATCGTGCTACCAAAAGTAGGGGGAGGGCGAGAACCTCATTAAAATGGAGAGAGGAGACAAGACAGAGTCATCATATTATTTATTTTAATAGATTGGAGGGTGTGAACCTGCTGTGTAGATCAAATCGCTGTACCAATAAGCTAGTCAGAATCTCTGACAGTAACAATCACCTCTAAAAACCTCAACAACTTTTTGAGATAGGTTCGTTGGGTATCATGGACATATCAATTCTTTCAGGCCTCAACCTAACCAGAATCTTCACTTCCATTGGGGCTCCCAAGGCATAATAGCCCGTGTCTTTATCACCCCCTTCAGACTTGTCATCAGAGAGATGGTCAATGCACCTCAACGAGTTGCTAAGAGGGAGCTGAAAAACCAGCTTGTTCTCCTCACAGGGGAAGGCTTTTTGGCACTCATCTACCCTTTTGGCTTTTGAGGAAGGCGTTGGAGTTATCATAGCTCGAATTTTAACCTGCAAAATAGGGGGTTTGTGTTTCCACATGGCTACTGGTTTTGGACAAGATACGGCCTAAGGAGTGATTGAGGGGGAGAGCTTCATGAAGGTGGATGCTTTAACTACTCCAGTTTTGGGTTGATCAGCGGCAATGTGATTTTTGGAAATATGAGGTTCAGATTTGGTGACCTAGTCATTCAACCCATTGTTATTAGGGGTGAATGATACCCATGAGAGGGTTTAGGATTAGGTTCAGGCTTTGGAACAAATTGGAGAGGCTCATTGGCTGACAAGTGATGATCATGGTGGCAAGGTGGGGGCATATTAGGTTTGAGCTGCACCGCAGGTGCTAGGCTCAGAGTAGTAACCTGCATAAGGAGGCCCATAGGGATCAACATAGCCTCTCATTGGCAGGGCTACGGTTGAGTAATCTGAAGTAGCTTCAATGAAATAAGTATCAGAAATCTCCATCAGAGCCTCATTGATATCACAGATAGTCCAGTTGTGATATTTGATGGAGATAAGATGCTGAGCTATAGGAGGGTGAGAAGCTATCCAGCTAGGATGGCCGCAAGAGCATCATCAAGGGGTAGCATTTTTGCAAGCCAGAGTGACTGAGCATCTCTATAGAACTATTCAACAAAAGAGGAGATCATTTTCCCTTCTTCATGCTAAGGCACATGAAGGACTGTTTCCTCCAACGTAAACTTTGGGGTGAACCAAATTCTTTAACAAGTGCTTCCTTCACCTCCGCTCAGGTGCTGAGCGTGGCCATATTTGGAACGTTATCTCTTGGGTCAGGCGACTCAAGCAAGAAAGGAGTATTTAATTTTTTTGATAATCAGAAGTTCCTTCCATAACAAATTCATATACATAGAGAAGCGATGCAATGCTACCCTCCTTGGTGTAAACTTTTTCTTTTGCAAATGGGG
>JAKSZP010019164.1:0-32196 GCA_022478985.1 Massospora cicadina
TTGACTGTTAGGAATGGGAGAGCAAAGGCTTCAATCCACTTAGTAGAGTGGTCAATGTTGACTAGGATATATCTGTTTATACTGGTAGTCTTCAGGAGGGGACTATTACGTCCAGGATGATGGTATGAAAAGGTTGTTGGGGGGTAGTTAATTGATATTGATATCTAGTATTAAAACTAGACTGCTTTTTACATGTAAGGCAGGCGTCCAAAACAACAATAGTTTCCATAATGCCTTCCCAATGGTACCGCTCCCTAATCCACTCATAGGTTTTCTTTGCTCCCCCATGACCTAAGGTAGAGTGAGCTTTCAGGATAGCAGGTACGCGTTCCAAGGTTTGAAGATAAGGCAGCCACTTTGCCCCCTACTGCTTATACACCTTCCCGCTCTCTACTTTGGTGTTTCAGGAGTGCCAGGCTGACATATTCTGGGCTGTCTCATCCTCATCCACCCAGTCATTGCAGGTCATCAAGAGGTCATATAACCTCTCCACTTCGCTATTATCCAAGTGCAGGACTGGCAGTTGAGTTAACTTATCCACATTAGTGACGGGTTCCAGCACAGTTTTCAATTTTCATGTCATAATTCTGGAGCTTTAGATCCCAGCGTGCTAACCGCCAAGTAGGGTCCTTCATGTTCTGTAACCATTTCAGAGAAGCGTGATCCGTAACCACCGTGAAGGTAGTTCCATACAGGAAAGGATGGTAGTGTTTCACAGCTAACAGAACGGCAAGACACTCCTTCTCCGTGATGCTATAGTTGCGCTCCGCCTTGTACAGCATCTTGCTAAAGTATGATATGGGATGATTTACCCCATTTTTATCCAGTTGAGCCAAGATTTCCCCAACAGCATAGTCCAAGGCGTCAGTAAATAAGATGAAAGGTTCACTATAGTCTGGGTGTCACAGGATAGGCAGTTTTTGTAGCAGTTGCTTTAGGTCTCAAAAGCGGCCTTCTTTTTCTCACCCCAATGGAAAGGATATTCTTCATCAATAGGCGAACAAGGGGCTTTCTGGGATGATTAAACTCTGAAATGAACTGATGGCAATATCCCACCATGCCATAAATACCTGAATATCTCATATATTCTTAGGGTGAGGCATTTTTGATATGGCTTTAACCTTGTCCTTTAAGGGTTGGATTCCTCCTTGGAAAATGGCTGTTCAAAAAATTTTAGCCTCCTCTGAAAAAAGTGCACTTGGAGGGTTTTAATTTGATGTTGGATTTGCATAAGCGTTGAAACACTTCCTTCAGGTGAGTCAGATGTTCGTTAAAGGTCTTTGAAAACACCATAATGTCATCAAGATAGATTATGATGCAACTTAACTTCAGGTCCTGCAAGATATGGGTCATGGCTTTCTGGAAAGTTGTGGGCGCATTGCAAAACCCTTGATGAAGTTGGGTGTGTTAGAAAATACCTTCACTGATAATGAGAGCATATTTCCCCTGGTCTTGGAGAGAGAGGTCCATTTGCCATTAGTCGCTAGCCAAGACCATGGCAGAGAAGAAGGTAGAGCCAAAGATTTGAGCCAGGGTGTCATCAATGCGGGGTAGGATAGCTATCCTTTTTTGTGAGGTTATTTAGTTTGTGTTAATCCATGACTATCCAATGACCTCCCTTTTTCTTTTTGATAAGAAAGAGGGGGATGAGAAAGGGCTTTGAAAGGGTACCAGTAGCCCAGCGTTTAGTAACTGCTTGAGCTCAGTTCTCATTTGCTGCTCTTCCACATTTGACTTGCAATAAGGTTTGGACTAGGAGGGACGTGCATCAACCACATCAATAGAGCGGCTCCAGTTCTTCATATGGCCATAGTTATTATCTGTCTTTGAGAATATGTCGCTATATCCTTTTAATAAAAAAAGGACCTTATCCAGCTCATCTGAGGTCAGATCATCTGAATATGGAAATTGGATAAGATACATAACATGTTATCCATTGGCAAGCCCAAATCCATCATAGGGCCAATGAAGTGGATAAGTTCAATGTCCTCTATAGGAACCAATAAGCCTCTTTTAATCTCCTGGTGCTTTCTTATAACTATGTTTTCGCCGGTGAGGTTTCTCAACAGGATAGTTTTAGGTCTCTAGTAAGCTGGGTCTAGTATAACAGACAATACCCAAGGCTCCAAGGGACTAATGCCCTTAAGACATACGAGGTGCAACAAGCAGTGGTGTGGTATTTAGAGCATGATCTTCATGTTGACCACTCGTTGTTCACCAGGCTTAATTAAGACCTTGTCTTCAGCATAGAAAGGGATAATGTCCCATAGTTTCCACTGAATTGTAAAATTCTTTTGTATTTCTCCCAGAGGTGGTATAATGTAAAGGCAAAGCAGAAAAGAGGTATTTATATGAATCAATATTATTCTTTCTTGCTAAAATCTTTATTGGATAAAACTAAAGGGACTTTTTAGTCGTGTAATGAGAGAAAACCCTGCTTCAAGTTGATAATTCCTTCGTACAAAATCATAAGCTTGGTACCTATGAGCATATTATAAGTGTTGTTGTCCAAAGCCACTGCTGTGTCCAATAAGATGAGCTTTTCAATTAGAATGTAAGGGAAGAGTATGCCCCAATGCATGCGTGTTGTTTGGACCTGCAATTCCAATTTCTTGATTATAAACCAAGTCAGGTGCCAGCTTTATCTTTTTTATCATCTTAGAGTAGATTACGTTAACTGAGGATCCAGTATCCAGGATATCCATCACCCAGACTTTTTGAATGATCACTTCACCTTGATGAGGTTTCTCCAAAGTTAGGGGACAGAGCAAGCCCTCCTTGAGCCAGAAGGTGGAGGTTAGTTTATGAGTGGTATCAGGGTACTATTTCAGGATGGATTTTCTGGAAGTTTAAATTACCCTTCCAATTGGACAGGTTTTCTCTCAAAGTTACTTAGGTAAATTCTCCAAAAAGCGATAAATAAAAACAGGTTATAATTCAATCTAAATTTTATTATTGGAAGGATTGAATATTGATAGGTCTCAAATTGGCTCAGGATCTATCTGAGCTAATTAATCCCTGAGTGATTATATCTTCTATCCCTTAATTGGGATGAGACTGATCGTTCTTATTAACCTTGATAGATTTAGATAAACTACTTCCCCCTTCTGATAGTGCTGGGGGATTCATTGGAGTAGAATATTCCAAAATGAAAGAATTTGGCAAAATCCTGACACTTCACCCTCAAGATTTGATTGTGGAGTAGGGTAAATTCTAAAAATCTGGGGTGCATTTGGTTTATCACTATACCTTTATCAACATGGACAATTGAGTACTCTAATCCTTTTCGAAATATAACTTAATAAGGACCAGACCAGTTGAATACTAACTTCTCAGTTTTTCCACCAGGCTGAGAGTGATAATACATAACAAAATCCCCAATCTGATACTCAGATAAGGCGGGTTTATGTTGATTGCTTCTTTGGGTATCCTCTTAAGTGGTTACATCAATCAATCTCATGGCTTGAGCTTGAAGATAAATTATCTCATCAGTCAGATTTCTCATAATTAAATCAGAGTTTTCTGGTATGCTTTCTTTGAGTATTGCCTGAACACTAGAAGGGACTGAATGATCTCACTCATATATGCATTTGGAAAGGTGACATCTTGATGATTCATTGATAGCTTATTTGATATACAAACAAGGCGCTAGGAAAATAAAAGTTCCACCAAGATGGGTCAGTGGAAGCCATCTTCCTTAAAATAGAGACTAGAGTTCCATTGACTCACTCAATGGCCCCGTTTGTGGATAGATTGTAAGGAACAACAATCGTTGGGTAGTATTAAATAATTTAGATAGTTCCTGTAAGGGTTGTGAGGTAAAATTAGTCCCATTGTCTGACATAAGGACCTTGGGAAACCCATATTGAGAGATTATGTGCTGGTAAAGGAATAGCGCCGTAGTCTTAGTAGAGGGGGTGGCAATGGAAATGGCCTCAACCCATTTAGTTAAGTGGCCAACAGCCATATTAATGTACTGATGTCCATGCAATCCCCAAGGAAAAGGGGCTACAACATCATGCTTACCACTTCAAATGCTTTAGTCAGGGAAATAACTTGATGTTGATAAGTAGGGTTGGTGGCACCATGATTTTATAGATGAGACAAAAGTTAAGGGTCTCTCAAATGAATTCAGTCATGTTATTCCAATAATATTAGGTTTTCAACCATTCTTGGGATTTCTTTAACCCGCTATGACCTAATTGTTCATGTCCCTCTATAACAGCATGAAATCTTGAGTTTGGGTGCAAAAAGGGTAACCACTTGGATTTGACCTTTTTATACAAAGCTCCTTCTCAAATCATGGTATCTTTGGTAATATGTTTTAGAAAAGCTCTATCTTCTTCATATTCTTGATCCCACAACTCAGGCCGTCTAATAAGATTATATAGCCGTTCTTCCTTCCCTAAATCCAAGGTCAGTATAGGCAGTCAGGAAAGACCATCAGCATTTTAATGTTGAGCACCCAAAAATTCACAATAAAAAAATCATAATTTTGTAATATTAAGTTAACGGGCCAATCTCCTGTCAGGATCCTTCATATTTTGCAACCATCTTAAAGAAGAATGGTTGGTAATAACAGTAAAATGGTATCCATATATGAAGGGTTGGGTGTTCTTAATTTCTAGATTCACAGCCAAACACTCCTGCTCAGTTACACTGTAGTTTCATTCAGCTTTGGACAAAGTTTTTAAAAATTCGATGGGATGATCATTCTGCTCTTTGTCACACTGGGATAAAATAGTCCCAATAGCCACATTACTTGCATTGGTATGTAAGAAAAAAGGCTTATCAAATTGAGGATAAATTAAAAACAGGTGCCTTAATCAAGGCTGTTTGTAGAGAATTAAATGACTGTTTCAGAGCTGAACTCCACTCAAATGGCACCCCTTTTTGTAACAGATGGAATAGCGGTTCTGCCATATCAGAAAACTTGAGTACAAATTGCTGATAATACCCAAACATGCCAAGAAAGACTTGGATATCCCACAAAGAGGTTAGAGGAGGCAATTGTTGAATAGATTGAACTTTATCTGAGAGGGGTTGAATCCCTTTAGCTGATACCTGGTGTCCTAAAAAATTCCATTTAATTTTGGAAAAATGAACATTTGGAGGGTTTAAGCTTTAGAAAAGAATTCCAAATTCGTCTGAAAACTTCTTATAGATGGCCCAAATGTTTGATAGATGTTTTAGAAAACATGGTAATATCATCCAGATATATCAGAACACATGTGAGCTTTAAGTCCCATAACTTACCATCCATGGCCCTTTGGAAAGTTGCTGGGGCGTTTCTCAATCCTTGTAGCTTATGGATTGGTTCAAATAAACCTTCACTGGATATTAGGGCACAATTAGATTAGTATTTTGGGGATAACTCAATTTGCCAGTATCCACTGGCTAAGTCCATCGCAGAAAAATAAGTCGAGACAGCCAACAACTGAAGGTAATCATTGATCTGAGGTAAAGGATAACTATCTCATCGAGTAATAGCGTTCAATATACAATAATCCATAACCACTCGATGAGAACCATCCTGTTCTTGATCAACAGCAATGGGGAGGCCCAAGGACGGTTGGAGGGCTTTAATAATTCATCCTCCAATAGTTGATGCAATTCGAATCTCTTTCTGCTAAGCATCACTTTTCAAAAATCAATTCAGCCTGAAATTTAGCTCCACTAAAGAGATTTACGAAAAATATTAGCAAATATGGCGGGAAACCCCGCAAAAGAACCCGCAGGCTATGCCAAACGAGCCAGCACTACCCCCAAACAAAGCAACCCTTGGTTACCCACCTCAGGGTCAACCAGAATCACCCGCTCTCAAGCAGCAGCCATGAAAGCAGGCACCACCCCCCAACCTGGAGCTACTTCAACTAGCGCCAGTTCACCTGATCGCACTTCTGCAACCTGCACGCCTAACAGCTCTGTGTGCGCTGCCTCCCACCAACCCGCTGGGCCCCCTCCAACCAAGGAGGCCATCACCCACGCTGTTTTAATGGCGTCTGCTTAGTTGAATGCAACTCAGCCCATCCAGGCATTCACCTCCCCCATTGTGTCAGCTAATTCAGCCCCATCTATTATTGCTGACGCCGTGTTCCTGGCTCCCTCCATGAGGGGCGATACCCAGCTACCTGGCCCCCAAACCCTCAGATGTAAGGTTGGATTAGCCGCACATTCTGGTTCACTAAGCACCAAATTGGGACAATCTACTCTTCCCAATGAGGATTCAAATGGTTTGAGTTTTGGAACTTTGCACCAGTTCCAATCTCACCCGTCCCATTTAAGCCCCTGTAATTGGCACTTCTCAAGTTGGCACTTTATCTCCATATGCTGAAAACGACCAATTCACCAATCAGCCAGTGAGTTTTGCCCACGAAATCACAGCAAATACTCGGGCTGAATTTACCCAAATAGATTGGGATGGTGATGAAACATCGCCCTCCTCCCAATTGGCTGGAGTTAATTACAATCTGGATGGGCCTCCCCAATTTAGCGAGGCCCAACAATCACCTGGCCCCCAAACCCTCGGATGTAAGGTTGGATTAGCCGCACATTCTGGTTCACTAAGCACCAAATTGGGACAATCTCTTCTTCCCAATGGGGATTTAAATGGTTCAGATTTTGGAACTTCACACCGGTTCCAATCTCACCCGTCCCATTTAAGCCCCATAATCGGCATTTCTCAAGTCGGCACTTTATCTCCATATGCTGAAAACGACCAATTCACCAATCAGCCAGTGAGTTTTGCCCACAAAATCACAGCAAATACTCGGGCTGAATTTACCCAAATAGATTGGGATAGTGATGAAATATGTCCCTCCTCCCAATTGGCTGGAGTTAATTCCAATCTGGATGGGCCTCCCCAATTTAGGGAGGCCCATCAATCCGCCCCTCAATTTAATATGACGCCAGCAACTGCTGTAACATTTCAGCAACAAGGGAACTCCACAAACTTGTTCAAACCACCAGCTCACACTCAACCCACAATTGCAGCCCAAAGCAAACACAAACGTACCAAAGGAGCCACTAGGGCGTGGAAAAAACCTCTGGCACCAACGCTACCCAAAGCTGATCCCCGTGAAGTGGCATTTATTGCTGATGCTAAGAATAAATGGGCCGAAACTAGAGCGCAAAAAGCTCTACCTCACTCAACTCTCTCCCATGCAATTCGCCTTTATTATGGGCATAACCCTGTTGAATTCTATACATAAGATTACTTCTCATACTTTGCAGCGATTGCGGAGACATTCCCAATTAACACCACCATCCATGAATCAGTGGAGGGCCACTACATCGATGTGGGCTTCACTGAAGCTGCCCTTGCTGACCATGCTGCCATCCTCCAGGTCATTATTCCACGTGGATCTCTTCGCATCTCCCGCACACGCTCTCACCTGGAGAAAATTTCATGGGTTACTTTTTCCAACCTACCAACGACTGTTGATCCTGAGTCTCTTAAAATGGCACTCCATCGTGGTTTAATGGAGTTTGGGTCTGTTCTTTCAGTGGACTTTAGCGTCCCCTCTTACTATGCTCCCACTCAAAGAGCTCGCACTGCTAGGGCGTCATTCATCCCCTTCCCCACTGTATCCCACAACATTGAGGTTATTCCTCGTGTGGCGGTAGTTGGGGCATGCCCTGAGATCTTTTTTGTCGACCCTGATCAGGCGCGCCCCCGGTGTTCATGGTGTAATGCCCTTGGACACTTGTATAGTGGCTGCACAGCTCGAAAACAAGCCCTCTTAGCCACCACCCAGGGGCCTAAACCAGGCCAAAAACGATCCCACGTGGCTGCAGCAGCAATTCCACAACCCACACAATGGGTTCCCGTTCAGGACCTGTCCCCTGAGGCCTTACGCCTAGCAGTTGAAACAGCTAAATCCACTATTGGTATGGGATACCTTCGCGCTCATGCCCCCCTTCCAGTGGGCACCCCCTCCAATCTCCATGAGTCAACTCCCTCTCTCACCAAGCGCAAAGCATCTCCCACAGGGTGCCCCTCGTCAGCCACCCCCACTCAGGGCTCCGCGGCACCCCCACCAACCTCCACCAGCAATTTATCGCATCAACCCTCAGCTCCCAATGGAGCTATGCCCACCAGCATGGACTGGCAACCCGCGGCCTGCGGTAGAAGTGCCACCTCAAAGAGTCCTACCCCAACCCCACAGTCCATTTCGCGCGGATCCTTTTCAGTGTTGGAGGAAGTGAATAAGGATTTAGGCTCATCAAATGGGGACACCGCGGAGGTCACCATTGAGCACCCTCAGGTAAGACCCTGCAACGGAGCGGGGCAGCAACCTAAGCTGGCTTACTGGGTCCTCCGCCCCCCCACCCTCTCCTTCCCCTCAGAACCCTCGACGCTCCTCACGGATTGCAACTAATAGTCAAGCTAAAGGACTCAAAACTAGCCGCCTCACAGCATCAGGTTTAAGCGCTGGCAACCCCCCAGGTCATGGAGGGGAATAGCTATGAGTCCCCATGGCAGCACCCTGGCCCTGCAATCCATCAACGCAAATGGGTTGCGGGACTTTAAGCGGAGAGCCCGCCTCCTCCAAAACTTCAGGTCAGCACAAATTGACATCGCTGCTGTCCAGGAGCCCCATATCCTCCCCACGAACAATCTGCATAGAATGAACAGTTTGGAGGAAACTCCTTCTGGACAAACCATGCCGCCCTTATTGTTTTGAATCCCCAGGTTAAAACCCATTCTTTTTCACAATATCTAGGTGGCCGCCTCATACTGGCCAAACTCACCACTCCTGACTTCTCCTTCTTCGCTGCAAACATCTACCTGCCTAATGCAGGTCAGGAGCAAAATCGGCTCTTGGAAGAGCTCGTCCAACTTAATCTCCCACGGAATACAGTCCTCTTAGGAGATTTCAACATAAACATAAGTCGCGTCCGTGAATCTTTTTCCCCTGCAGCAAAGGAACGCCCTGGATCAAGTCGCCTCCAGGATTTCCTTCGCCTGAGTGGCTTTATAGATGCGCTTCCACCCTCCGCGTCTGGCCTGGGTTGCATGACTAGGATCCGGTATGATGGAGGAGCTTTCCAGTCAGCGTCACGCATAGATATGGCACTGATTGGCCCCCTGCTAATTGGCCGCGTCTCCTCTTCCATCTCTCGTGACAACCATCTGAGAGATCACAGGTCACTCACCGTTGTCCTCACCACCACACTTAGACAGTCGCGTAGGTTCTGGCCTAGGGTTGCCCCAGCTCTTCTCAACAACCCCTTCACTAAGGAGAAGCTGTCTATGACCATCCGGGAGACTCTCACCTCACCCCCACCCCACTTGCTTGGCCACAAGGCTAGATGGGCGGTGGCCAAGGAGGGCATCACCCGCGTTGCTTACAACTGTGCCAAAGCCCAGATGACTGCAGCTCGCGCCAGAGTCAAAAGGGCGGAAGCCAGAATCAGACATCTAGAGCGAAACCGCCAGCCTTCGCCCTCTCCCAGATGGTTGGAAGACTGGGAAGCGGCGCAGGAAGCACTCCGCTTGGAGCTCACACTTCAGGAAGAACGGGCAGCAAACTTTACAACATCTCGTTACTATGCTCAATGGGAACGCCCCACCCGCTTCTTCTTTCAGAAACAGAAAGCCCAGTCAACAGCGCAGGATATTACTGCACTGAAAATTGGCACTACAACCACTTCAGATAAGGAGGAAATTACGCAGGAACTACACCGCTTCTACTCCAGCCTCTTCCATGCCACCCAGGTGGACCCATCGGACATCCAAGACTTCCTGTGGCGGGCTCCAGAGCCGCCCATTGACCCACGGGCTGATGAGGCTCTACTGGCGCCTATTTCCATCCAGGAGGTGATGGAAACCCTTCTGAAATCCCCACGGCTTAAAGCCCCAGGCCCATATGTAATACCCTTTGAGGTGTACCTTCTGGAACCTGCAGTGATAGCAAGAACCCTCCGCGACCTCTTCGCTGCACTCTTGGTGAATGGCGAGGTCCTCCCCGACTCCAGAGGCTCAATCAAGACCCTCATTCACAAGAAGTTAGATCGTGAGAACCTGGCGAACTGGCGCCCCAAAGCGTTGATCAACACAGACCACAAGCTCTTCACGAAGCTTCTGGCCAACCGCATCACCAAATGGGTGTCACCTCGCCTCTCCCCATCCCAACACGGTTTTATTCCGGGGAGGTCTTTATGGGACAACTATAATGACCTTCACGTTTTTTGACTGCTAACTCTCGTAAGGTGAATGGCTTTGTGGCTCTCCTGTATATGGAGAAAGCATATGATCGGGTAGCCTGTAAGTATAATGATGCTTCCCTAGCCCGCTTCCATCTCCCACCCGCAGCTAGGCGCTGGATATCAGCGCTCTATGACCAGCTCCACACCAGAGTCCTGGCGCCAATGGGTTTTACAGTGGCAGTACCAGTTGGACAAGGTCTCCGGCAAGGGGACCCCTGAGCCCTATCCTTTTTAACATCACCCTTGACCCCCTCTTGGCCTCCTTACAGGACAAGCTAACAGGGATTCTGGTCCCAGGTAAAGCCCCACACGCACCATGGCATTTGCAGATGACACTGCCATTGCATTTGGCTGCCCTGGGGATGTTGCCCTCGCTGCTGTGACCATTGAGAGGTACACCAAGGCGTCCAACGCCATGGTCAACACCTCCAAGACAACAGTTGTACAGGTTGGCTCCCCCACCTTCCCCCCACCATTTGGTATTGAACCTGAGCGCGGTACCTTCCGTAACCTGGGCGTTCTCACCAACCAACAAGGAGTTCCGCTAAAAGACAATGAGGACTTGCTCCTCGCAGCAGTTAACTCCAGGATTGCCAGCTGGAACCGGCGGCACATCACCCCCCAGGGTCGAGCTCTGATGGCCAATGTGTTCCTCCTCTCCAAAGTCTGGTTCCTAGCGCACGTCTGCCCATTCACAGATGCCTTTTATACGCGGCTCAATGTACTCCTCCGCTGTTGGATCTGGGGCTCAAACCATCCACCAATGGCCCTCTCAACCATTTCCTGACCCTGCAATGAAGGGGGCCTAGGGCTTCTGGACACGCGATCCCACGCCACCACAATCTTCCTGAATTTCCTATGGCTGATTGTCTGCTGGGACGCGACCCCCATGCCCCAATGGGCGCCCGCCCTCCGCCAGTCAGCGTCAGCAGCTCTGGGTCTTCCTAGAGCATCTCTGACCTCATTAGGGAGTGGCTCACAAACCACCCAGGCCATCGCCTAAAACCATCCTCATCCCCCTACTGGAACCAGGCTCTCCTTGCCCTGAAACGAGTAGGCGCGCGGATCCACCATGCCTTCTCATACAGAAGGGAAGGCCCTGGCCTCAGCCCCCGTCGCCATGCAATTGTGCACAATGGACAAGTTGTCACAACTCGCCTCAACCCCCAAGATCGTCCTCCCATCCGCCCAAGACTCCTTGAGCTCCTCCCTCCCTCCGTGAGATTTGACCTTAAGGAATTGTGGAAGGACGTCTATCACCCCATCCTGTCAGCAAAGGTGTCCAACACCTTATGAAGGGTGCTCCACTGTTCATACAGGACAGGGGACCGGACTGGCCCTACCTTCCAGCACAAAAGCTGCCCCCGCTGTGTGGAGCCTATTGACTCCCACCTCCATCGTTTTTTCACCTGTCCAGGTGTCGCCGCATTTTGGCCAAAGGCCCGCGCGCTCCTCCATGCTCAGCCCTGGTCTGGACACCCTGTGCAAGACCTCTTGTTTGAGCAGACATTGCCTGGTTGCCACCGACCCCTCCGTGTCCTCGCCTATGCCACAGCCATCTGGACCATACATAACTCCTTCCTTTGTGCTGCCTTTAACCAGCAGGTGTGGACCCTTCCACACATGATCACCCACTTTCAGGTACACTTTGAGATGGCCCTGAAGGTCTGCACTATGTCGCCAACCCTCCCTCGCTCAGTTGTCACTGCAGCACGGCTCTGGCGCGCAAACCCCCCTCCCTTTCTTGATGCCTCCTCCCTCCCCTTCCCTCGCCTCAGGCTCTTAGGAGCCCAGGCTTAATTCAATAAACATCGATGAATCCCCCCCTCGGGTTGGGACCATCTAGTACTAAAAAAAATAGTTGCTGCAATTCTTTGGTGACCTGGGCTTCCTCCACTTTAGACTTATGATAGGTCTTGGCACAAATAGGAAGGTGTTTGCCAGTTTCAATGAAATGCATTACTCCTTTCATCTTACCAAAGTCATAAGTATGCTTAGAAAAAATGTCGGAGTATTATTCTAATAATTGAAGTACTTGTCTCTCCTATTCATTAGCAAGGTTTTTTCCAATTGCAGGCCCCGCAGTAAGAATTTTCCAATCACTTTCAACCCAAAGTCTTGTAAGCTTCCAAAAGGTTTAACATCATAGATTTGGGATAAGGGTAATAACTTGACATAAGAAATTGGATGTTTTTGATCTACCGTTTTTGTATCATTGGTAAGGTTTGCTAATAAAACAGATAACGAACCTGAATAAGCATAATCCAATACTCTAGGACAAGGCAAGAGTTCTTTAGTAGAAGGGTTAAAAGTGCCTTGGACTTGTAACAAATGTCCTTTGGATAGAAAGATGTAAAGAAGTTTTAACAATTACCTGCGATTTTGGTGTAATGACTAAATTTTTGGGGGAGAAAACAGGCATCCCTCTTTGATATCCGCCAATGTAGGGAGCAATTTTACACCAAGGGTCTCCAACATGGTATTAAATGGAATAAGACTTTTTAGACGCCTCCAGCAGACATATTCGACGTCTTGTATGAGCATGTTCAGATAAAAGTAAGGTAACTCTATACTCCAAAAGAAAGTGATGAGTCTGGGTAATTAATGATTCCATCAAATTCCTGCAAAAATTGAGTCCCCAAAAGTAGGTCATAACTCAAATTATCGAGGATTATAGCAGAGATTTTAAAAGTTAACTTCCCAATTTCTAGAGGAAGTGACTAAGTGGCTCCAATTGACCAAGTATTCTGAGGGCCTACAGTGTCATATTCTTCATAATGAGAAATATTGGGTGTTAACTAGATCCGCTTTATAAATTTTGATGAGACAACATTCACTGGGGATCCAGTGTCAATGATAGCTTTGGCATTGACTTGATTCACTTGAAATTCAATATGGGCGATGGTACTTCTAAACTGAGAGGATAAAGCCAACAAGGAGGGCGAGGAATAGGAGGAATTTTCATCTTCATTATACTATACAGGGTTTTATGTTCCTGTTGCATACTCATATTGTTATCAAGGTGGGGAATCTTATTAGTTTTATCTCTTTACTTCTTTTCATCAGCCTATTTCTTATAACAGCGGTCCTCAATATAGAAATTTAGGTGACAGTAATTACACTGAATCGCTCTAGCATTCTCAGGCACAGCGTAAACTCTAGGGCAACTAGGTCTTGAAAAATTGTTAACTCAGTGGTTTTCAGAAAAGTGAGGAGGCAATTCCAACAAGGCCTCCTTGATATCTAATATACTTCTGAAATTCTTCTTTACGCTGATAAGTTAAACTTGCATCTGAATCCTAGAATTAAAAGCAGACATAACTGCAGAAATGCATCGTCCAGTATAACTTACCACATGCTACCAAAGCCTGAGCTTTCCAATAGAACTTATGAGCAAAGTCTTTGATAGATTCATTCTGGTGGGGCTGTATACCCATAAAATCCTGTTTCTGAAAAGATAAGGTTTTCTCACTCCCAAATTCTTTGATTAGCGCTTCTTTGACCTGTGACCAAGTAGAGCAAGTCATTAAGTGGGGTACCATAATATCCTGAGCCAATCAAGTAAGGCAAATAGGCAAATAATTCATCTTATGGTGATCCGTGGCCTCACTTAGATCCTTCAAATATAGATAGAGGAAGGAGATAATGCTGCCCTCCCCAGGATAGTATTTATCTTTAAATACAGGTCTAAAACTCATTGGAGCATTGGCAGCCAAAACATGCTTCCAGGTTGTTCTAATTGAGTGGAGACATAAGAGATGGAGTCTGAAGCTTTCAAAGAAAATTGAGGATAAGGCCTGATGGTCTCAGTATGCTTTACTAATCCGTCAATTCAAATCAGCATGCCCTACTTTATCATTTAACCAATGAGATAGCTCATAAATTTGCTTCTGCTGTGCATTGTCCTTAAGTTCCAGTGTTTCAATTTTCTCTTGGAGCATCTCTCCTTTTGATTCATAAGTTTGTAACAGGATGTCTAAATCCTTTTCCCATTTACCCAGACTACTCAATTTGTCAGATAAAGACTGAAGTGACAGGAGGGGATCAATCAGTACCCCATTGGGGGTTAAGTTATACTCCTTGGCTACTTTATAAAATTGCCCATGTAAGAGGTCCATCATATTCCATAGAGAGTAAATTTGTTGAAGGGATCCTGAATGCCCATCCACACGGGGGTCCCTGAGGTCCATCCGCACCTGGTGGTCCATGGGGACCATCAGCGCTAGGAGGTCCACGTGGTCCTTCACCCCCAGGTGGACCACGAGGTCCTTCAACCTCATGAGAACCCATAGCTCCAGAGGTTTTTTCTACTTCGTTGACTTGGAATTAAAATCCAGAGTACAATTGCTCCAATTTGTAGAGACAGTTTTTGATTTTCTCTTCCATCAATTGATTATGCTCAGAGAGTTGGGAAATACCCTCTCTCCATTCTCTCTAAATTTCCTGGACTCGATTCAGAAACTGTAAATCAACAAAACTGGACATCCTGAGGTCAAGCTGAATAAACTGTTGATGTACTTCATTGAATAATCCAATTATTAATGATGGCATTGCAATTATCTCTGCTAAACTCAGAGGCAGACTTGAAAAACTTGGTAACATAATTATTCAAGGACTGGATTTCTTCTAGTAAGTTAAGAATCACTTGATGATGCATTTCCACTACTAGTAATAAATGGTATAAGGTAGGGTGTACAAGCTGGTGAAATTATTGCTTGGTACCAATTTCTGGCATTTGGGAGGTTTGTGACACTTCCTGCAAGATAGAGGGTACAGCATCAGATAGAGATTGAGTGGAATGGATCCCAGGAATTAGGGCCCCCTAAAGCATTTGGTTTATAATATTTTGTAAATCTTCAGGCTGTCTTTAGAAGTTTGTGATAAAGCTTAAGTTAGGACCATAAAGATCCAAGTTGGTGCAGAATTTTAACGTGGAGGGTACTCTTAAGAAGTCAGTTCTATTTAAATGGACCCATCATAATATAATGCCTTGCTCATGGTCTTGAAAATCTTCAGGAGGAAAATGAGAATCTATGGTAGTGATTGACGTTTTCACTGGTGCATAACTCAGAGTTCCCCTGTAGTGAGAACCACTCTGGAAGTTTTGAATTACACTTCCAATTAGGCAGGCTTTCTCTCAAAGTTACTTAGGTGATTCTCCAAAAAGCAAAAAATAAAGCAAAAACAGGTTATAATCTGACCTAAATTTTTATATTGGAATAAATATACTTATAGGTCTCTAAATGGCTCAGGATCTATCTGAGCTAATTAATCACTGAGCGGTTGAATATTCTATCCCTTGATTGGGATGAGACTGATTGTTCTTATTAACCTTGATAAACTTAGATAAATTACATCCCCATCCAATAGTGATGGGGGATTTATTTGAGTAGGTTTTCTGAAATGAGAGAGAGAGAGAGAGAGAGAGAGAGAGAGAGAGAAGAATTTGGCAAAATCCCAACAAATTTCATGGTATGGACCTGCTGAAGAGGTCAGATCAAGCCTGCCAAGAACTTATCAGCATCACCGGCAGTGTCAATAGCTTTGGGACACTTTAGAACTTGGCTGAGGTACGTGTCCTCAGGTATGGTGGTCTCATCTACTCCTTTAGCGTTCAAACGATCAGGAACCTCCACTTCAGCGGGTACTCCTAGTAAATAGTAACTAACATCCACATAACCCCCTTCAGCTTCGTCCTCAGGGGTATTCTCAACAATTGGCAATGAAGCGATAGAGGTAGTGGAGTCAGGCACTAGAGGTTTGTAGTATCCTCAGTTTATACATTTTTTCAGCAAACCCTTACTTGTTGCAGGGGTTACCCTTAGGGAATGCGACTACCAGCTTGGCTGAGGGGAAGGCGCTGCAGCTTTAATGAATGGTGCAGAAGCACTTTATTAGCTGCTTTGAAGTTCTCAGACCTATGAGAGGATGTGGTATCTTCTTTGAGCCATACTGTAGGAGCAGGTTTCACAGGGTAGATAGGCATAAGGAGTCCCATGTAGGTCGTTGGAGCTACCGTCCAATGCCCTACTTGCAAAAATTCCTCAATAATTAGAACGTGGGGTTTTACCACAGCTTCGTTGGTGGTCACAAACGTATGAAAATCAGCAACATCTAACAAAGCCTCTTTTATGTTGCAGGCATTTTTATAGGTACGCTTCACTGAAATGATATGCCTAGCTAGAGAAGGTTGAGAAGCTAACCTAGTTAACATGGCAGTGATGGCATCATCCAAGTTAATAATGAAAGGCGTTGATAACCTCTGAACTGCAAGGTAAGTTTCCCAGCAAAACAGTGATCCGTTTGCCTTCAAACATACTAAAGTGAAAGGCCTGTTTTCCCTGGTTAGACTCTGCTTGGAGCCAATTCAGCTATAAGAGCTCTTTAACTCGGCCCAGCTGCGAAGATTGTCCTTATTAGGGACCATCATTTCTTGGGCCAGGCGATTTAAATGAGGAAGAATGTGCTTGACCTTCTGGTGGTCCGTCGCCCCTTCCATGGCTGCTTCATAAATGTATAAAAAATGAAGCAATGCTACCCCTAGCCAGAGATAAATTTTTCTTTCAAGGGGCATCTAAAAGGGCGCTGTTTGAGCTACTTTAAGGCGTGATAAAACGATGGATAGTTGTTGTTCAGGGTAACTAGCTAGGGTATAAGGAAGCGTGGAGGTTGTAAGGGTTAATTACCCCAACACTCTCCATTTTGATTAAAGTGTTTTGTGGTGTACTACCCCTGTAGTGAGCACCACTTGTTGGATTTTAGGCTTTGTACTGCTCGCTGGTGCATTTAGCACCTAAATTCCAACAATTAGTCTTAGGAGAAGTTACACTCTCTAATGCTGATTGAAATATATTTTATGGGGTTTTCGCCCACTTAATTTTTTAAAAAGCAAAATTTTTAATAACAGTGATAGTAGGGGGTGTAGCATAGTCGGAAGGGCGTCCCACTATCACCCCTCACATCATGGGTTCCAATCCCATCGTGGCAGAAATTACATTTCTGTGCCAAGAGGATATCAATACATGTGTATTTATGCACTTCGCCTCAGTCTGACCAAACAAATCAGTGAAGTTAGATCATGTAATCCTGGCCTATCAGAACATGCGCAGGAAGGTTTTACCCCCAGTACTTGAGTTTTGTCATCCAGACCTATATTTTCGCTCCCTACTCCCTTTCCTCTCTATCAGTGTGGTATATTTGTCCCAAGGTCAGCCCACCTTGAATAAAATTAGTTAATAACCGTGATAGTTGGTTTTTTATGTTTTTTATGTTTTTTATTAAGTGATGTGGGGAGTAAGAAAAGTGAACACTCTTCCAATATTACTGCTTAGTATTGAAAATAACTCAGGGCTTGAAGTACAATAGGCATCAATTTAATTATTAGCTTTGAGCCTGATTAGGAAATTGAGCATTAGACCTATCAGAGGCTCTCAAATCTCAGCTCACTTAAATGAAATGGCTGATGGTGGGTCAGTGTAGGTAGGGCATGTCTGTGAGGTAAAAATATATGTACTTGGGCCAATCACTTGAGGGATATTAGTTGCACCTTGTGAGACCCCTCCAAGGCTATAAAAGGGGGTCATGGCATAGGTGCTTGAATTAAATTAAATGTAGGCCAGGAAGGAACCTCCAATGGACTCCCCAAATTTCACCGCATAGTCAGTGCAATTCGCTTTCTTGGAACTCATACTATTTGCCCAATAAGTATTAGTAAAAATGTTACTTCAATTTGAGGAGTTCTACTAGGAATTGACTGGGGTCTTTTGGCTGATTTTATTCATATTAAAAATAGAAACATTATCATTATAACCATGGACAGTTGATTATCTGATAAGCACCAAATTAGAGTTGGTGCAGGAGTGGAATCCTCATCATTGAGACTATTTGCACCTAAAACATTCTTTTCCCTTAAGCGGAAAGGCAATTGTCTGACAGGTATAAATTCAAATGGATTACAACCTCAAAAACAAAAGATTAAAGCTATTGAGCAAGTGTCATCACCAAAATAATGTTTGTGACATCTAAGTCTTTTTTGAAATATATAGTTAATATCCCTTTTTTATTCGGGGCTTTGCAAAAATAATGGATCTATTGTTCAATCTGCTTAAGGATCTAAAATAAAGCTTTAAATGGAATGAGATGGCCCAGGGGGCATTTGACGAATTTTGGCAATACTTGACAACAAGCCAATACTTTAATATCTGAATTTTTTTGACTGTTCATTATACAACCAGATGTATTGCTTACAGTGATAGATGCCTTTCTTAGTCAATTAAAAAACAAATTACAGAGCACCCAGTGGCCTATGTCAGCCATACCTTAACAAAGGCCACAAGGAACTATACAGTAACTTATCAATGATTTATAAACATCTACACTTAAAAGCTATTTTTGTGTTTATATCATTGGGACGCATTTCAAGGTTGTAACAGATCATGACATCTCTCCGTTGATTGCATAGATTAAAAGAACCTGAGGGGAGAATAGCACAATGAGCCTTAAAATTGCAGGCTTATGACTATGAAATCAAACATAAGGCTTGGAATAAAAACCAAAGGGCTGATGAATTATCCAGACTGCCATCAATTTTTGCAGTATAAGTTTGTGCTGATAACCTATTCAAATAAATGGTGAAAGGAGAGTTGGAGGACGAGCCACTAGAAGTTTGACAGCGTTACAAAAAGCCATGGAGGGAACAGAACAAAAGAACAGACAGTTATTCAAACTAGTGAATGATAAAAGGCTTCTGTTCCCAAAACACTCTGAATGAATGGAAATAAGCGCCACCACAAAGTCGTCAGCCATGGTGGCCTCAAGAAAACTTTAGAGCACATTTGCCAATATTAATATTGAAAAAAGGTGATCTATGATATGGCGGATTTTTTTCTGCTGTGTGGAGTATCAGCTCCACAAGCCACACTAAAATGTGGACGGATATCAGGTAGTGTGACTAGGGTTCACCTGGCATACAGTATCAGTTGATGTTATGGGACTCAAAGTACAAGCACTAGAGGAATGTTATATTATTATCACGATCAATCAACTGACAAGTTGGACTGAAACTAAAGCTATGGTTTAGATCAGTGCGATAAATACTGCGAAATTCATTCTGAATCAACGGATATATCCCAATGCTGCCCTCAGTGATCCTGAATAATAATGGAATGAACTTTACTTCCTTTGTCATACCCTGATTTAATAAAACAATGGGGATCAAAGGAGTTTTATTGGTCCAATAAAATAAGAGACAAATGGGCTAGTTGAAATAGTGAACGCTATCTTAGCTGCTATGCTAGGGAATCTTGTTGTGGGAAAATGTCTGCTGGTCTTTGTACTTAATTTTGGTGACATTCGCCTATAATATCAGCTATCATTATCAACTGGAAACACACTTTTTGAATTACTCTATGGAAGAAAAGCCGCCTTACCACCAACTTATACTCAGCCTTGGAGTTAAATTTAGGGATGAGCCTGGTCAATTGAGATTGATAGCCAACAATATAATAAATTTACAATACCAAGCGTTTGCCAAAACCATTAGAAAAAAGGATTCTGGAAAAATATGATGATAAGAAATGATCGCCCATAAAAGGATTTTGGTTTAGGGATAAAATTCCTACTGTGATACGCATGGGTTTGGCTTAAAATAAGCTGGATGTCTTATGGATAGGCCCCTTCAAAGTAATTTTGAAATAAGCAACAGGTGCCAGTACAAATCAAAAAATTCTCAATAATCATATAGTTAACTGAGTTCATAACAAATTCTTAAAATTTGGTACTAAAATATATATAGAAAAAATATACAGGATAAAAACATAAACAAAAAAGATATAAAAGATAAAAAATGAAAAACAATATTAAAAATCAACTTTTTATCTTGCCATGCTCAAAATCATTTGGTAGTCCCTACTATCAGTCAGCAGGGCTAGCTAAGGTTGCAACTGGGCTCACCAGAAGTAGTCCTGAGACGCTAGAGTATGTCATTAGGATCAGGATGGGCTGAGACTAGATCTGCCATGAGTAGTCGCTATGAAATGAGTCAGGAGGATCAGGAAAGGTTGAGCAGGGCCACCGTGAGTAGTCCCTAGGAATGAGGAAGATCTGCGCTGATCATAAACAGAGAGCACAACCTGGGGAGTAATGATTTTCAAGTATAATATTTTTGACGATGCCCAAAGTAGTCCTGGTATGGCAAGAGGCCATAGGATCGTGCTCTACAGAGGTGGCAGAGAGGAGACTGCTAGGCTAATAAGTTGGTTAAGCCCAAAGGAAGGACCTCTAAATCATACTTTTTAGTTAAGTCTCAAGAAGAAGCAATCGCCTCTGAAGCACTGTCTCACATGGTAATCTTGTCAAGTAGAGGGATGTGCTGGTTTTTGGTTAACCATATTATCCATCTCAATTGCAGATTAAGAATTTCAAAGATTGTTAATAAAAAATACATTTTTTGGTGATGACTGCCAGCTAAATTATTAGTCACGATTAACCAAAGAATATAATCTGATGATTGGTTTTGATTGGTGTTTCATTGGGGATCATCCTCAACAATGTCAAATAAGTATTTCAATGAGGGCTAAATAGTCATAATCATATTGCCATGGCGGATCATTCAGGCAGAGGCGCTGAATGATTAAAGTCATTTTTACAAAGCTACTAAAGCGCTTAAACACTTGTTGCACCAGAAGTTAGTAGCTTCAATCAGGCGACATGGTCCCTATAACATCTGTATACAGTTCCTAACACATGGGGGATGGCTGCCGATCTGTGAAAGATTTACTAATGAGGATTAACTAAGGCTAAGGAATCTAACCTAATTCAAAAGTTAATCCTAAGGGGCAAAAGCTTTTTGGGAGAACAATAAGTTGATTTTCAGTTAGTCATCTGAAAAGTTATCCGCCTTTTGACTATAAAAACTCCTAGCATTTCTAATATAAATAGAATTCAACTGATATATATTTATTATATTTACTTCTAAATCGAAGATCAAAGGGAAGAAAGGTCCTGTGTTTTTTTTCTAAAGTTACAGTTTACCAAATTGTATTTGAAGCCACTTAGAGTGAAGGTTCAACCTATTAGTTGTTGCTATACAACTTGTGTTCATATGACAAATAACCTGTGCGGTAAACTATCAAAAGGTTGCAAGAACCCAGCGCTACCTATGCTCTAAGAGTTTACTCTGCATTACCCTTACACTTTGGGCGCATGTTTCTGATGGCACTAACAGTGTTTTTGGACAAGTATCACTACGACTTTCTAATCAGGACACAATTTCTCCTAGATTTTGGGCGAAGAGTGATTTAACCACTAGCACAGCAAGCATTTTGAGCTATCAAATTCCACTGGTACTTAAAGACAAGGATGTCAAACTGTGTAAACAACATATGTGCTTGGTCAAAATGGATCAATTTATCTATTTTATACACTACACCTTGGCTGATAAAGGTGTAAAGCCACTACCACCTACTGTCAGCACAGAGTAAGGACTTCCACTCAGCGCCAGTGAAACCATAGAGATTCAACCCAGGGATAATACACAGGATGTCCCTGTCAATTAGTGTTAAGATTGCCTGATATATTTTGGAAGTATACAGTCACAATGGAATCCATGAACAAGAAACCAGTGAGCTACCAGGATTCTATGATATCACCTACTCTGGAGAGTAGAACATAGTATTGGGAAACATCACTACCTAACCAATTAAATTTGAGAAAGGACAAGTTGTAGCACTGGCGACTGACCAGTTGCTAAGAGATTGAATCTTTCCATGCAGTAGGAGGTTTTGAGCTCAGGTTTGGGAATGTGACCCTAAGCAATAGAAGGAACTTGATGAACTTTTGGAAGAGCTTTTTAAAAGTTCAGTATCAGCTCCAATGATTATGACCTTTGTAAGGGAGAGGTCCACAAAATGCATACTGATTCCGCTGTCACATTCAAATCTAAAGCTTATCGCCGCTTCAAAGCAGAGGACGAAGTTATTGCATGAGAGCTCAGCCTGCTAGCCTAAGCAGGGCTAATCAGACTTTCAAAGAACACATAGACATCTACTTTGTTGCTGGTGCGCAAAAAGTATGGAACCCTGTAGTAGTCATGGACTACCGCCGCATAAATGAGATAACAGAGAAGTTCTTGTACCCGCTACTGCACATTAATGACACTTTGAAACGCCTGGTGGCTCAAAATACTTTTCACAATGGATCTGGCCAGCGGCTACTGGCAGATGGAGCTCTCAACATAGGATCAGGAGAAGTGCGCCAAGATCTAGAGCCAGGGGTTTTTGAGCCCATGAGGATGCTACAGGGGCCCTGAACGCCCTGCTACCTTCCAGCGCACAATAGATTGCATTTTCAGCGATCTCAATTTATTGAGTGTGCTGATATACCTCACCAACATCACAGTATTTATTAAGACGCTTCAAGAGCATCTGCAGCGCCTCCACGAGGTCTTTACTTGGCTGCACGAGTATAATCTGATTTTAAATGTAGCAACCGTGCCTTCCTCAAGGACAGCTAGAGTTCCTGGGGCATAAGATTAGCCTTAACGGAATCAAACCTTAAGATGGGAAGATGAATGCCATCATGAAATGGAGCCACCTAGGAGCATGAGTGGTATCCAAATGTTTTTCAGAATGGATATACCAAATACAATTCATCTCCCATTTTGTGGACTTGGCGGCGCTCCTCAGATAGCTGCTCACTAAAGAAAAGAAGTTTTAGTGTGGCCTGGAACATGAGCAGGCCTTCATGGAGTTGAAGACACAATTGGTAGAGGCTCCAATATTGGCCTATCCTGAGATCAACAAGACTTTCTACCTATTTACCAATGACAGTGACATAGGACTTGGCGCTATCTTGGCACAACTGGATTGAGATGGGATGTCTCAACCAATTAAATACTACTCAAAAGTTTTTCAACAAATCACAGAAGAATTATATGGTCAACAAGCGCAAGTGCCTGGCAGTGATCAGAGCAGTCAAAAACTTTAAGGCCTTATTTGTTTGGGTACATTTTAAGGTAGTCACAGAGCATGTGACGCTCTACTTGGCTAAGAATTATGAAGGATTCCAATTGACTCTTAGCACGTTGAGCTATACTACTCCAAGGATACTATTTTGAAATTATAACTTGAGCAGGAGATAAAAAGCTTAACGCGGATGGCTTGTCAAGATTACCAGTGTTCCACTTGCATGCATTAGAGAGCGATCACCTCTACAACCTAATTGGTCTACCAGAAGAGTCCTGGCAGGATAAAAAAGAGGAATTCAAGAGCGTCCAATGAAATGTTCCAAAGACACTCCGCATGTCAATGGAAATCTACAAAGCAGATTAAAAAAAGGGTACCCATATATTCAGGCTAACAATCACATGGAGTTAATAATGGAGGCTAACAAGCACGTGGGCCATGGAATGTTTCAAAAAACAGCTGGCATACCTGAAAGAGAGCTTCTACTGTGAGTTTATGTCAAATGAAGTGCACCAAGTCATGGAGTTGTACATACCTTGTGTGTGTTCTCACCCACTTGAGAAGCGATTTGTGTTTACTTGATTCCCCTCACAACGCCATTCAGTAATGTCTCAATTGACATTGTGGGACCTTTGCCAACTGATTCCAGCGGATCTAAGTTTATGTTAGTAATTATCAACCACTTTACCAAGTGGGTCAATGCATCAGTGGTCAAAATGGACATTACAAACCTCAATGCTTTCTTCCTGTACAAAAAAATTATCATGAGGCATGGTTGCTTAAGTTTTACTATCAGACAATAGGAAAAACTCCATATCAGACTCATGAGAAAGCTGATGGATCTAATGTGAGTGAAGCAGAAGTTAGATTCCCCTTACACTTTATTCTCTAATGGAAGTGTCAAGCAAGTTAATGGATCTTTAAGGGGGACTTGAAGAAAAAGCCCTCAACTGCAAGTTAAAATGGAATTAGTTGCTGCCCTTAGTGTTATTGGCTTAACAGTTTAGCCACCACTGAATAATTAGGTTGTCCCCTTTAGAGCCCTGTATGGGCTAGAGGAAGCTCTTATGACCCTTCTAGTTCCAATCATTTCAGAAGACTGAAAGAACCTGCCGCCTATAAAGCTACCAGTCGGAGTTATCTGACAAGCTTATAATTCAGTTAGAGGCTTCCTACAACATTGAAGTGACTATTCCTTAGAGCCAACGGGAGAGTTTGAGGTGCACTAGGCTACTGGAGTTCAGCTAGGCGACAAGGTTCTGTTTACCACTTGCAGGGAATGCAACCGGAGAAACTTTCAGGAAATTTAGAATGTACCTGCCCTTGTCTTAATAAAGAGAGGAACGGAATACTCCATCTGGGAAAATGATACTAATGGCTTGTTAATAGAGTACATGCCCGGCATCTCATATCATTCCCTAGGTCTTGTCTTGGGAGAGGAAGTGTCATGATGATACTGTGACTAGTACAGAAGATCATTCTTTATAGAGCAGAATGACTGAAAATAACCCCAAGCCAATGGAGTTACAGGTGACCAACTAATTGTGGATGAGGGCGAAAAAGCCCTTTTTATAGATTTGGGTGAGCAATGAAATTTTCAGCAAGAATGAAATAATATGAGAGTAAAATTTTCACCCTCAAGAGTTAAAATATTTACTTTGCTAAGATAACGCTACTGCTGAAACTCAATTTGAAAATTGACCCCTTTATATACTTTCAGGAGGCCAAAATAATTTGAATTCCACTGATGATGCTACAATGAGCAGACCAAATAATGCTGATGAGAGCGTTAAGGCTTGAATGTGAATATTACTTTTTTACAACCATCCAATTTCAAGAGTCGCTTGAAACCACAATGTGAGGTGCATCATAGGAGCATCATTTTTAACCCTGAAGTCAAGAATAGTATTACCAAATGTGGTAATGAAACAATATTAGCAGAAGAGACAATGGCCTAAAAGCCAGAAGCGTGGACTAGTGAAAATCCCCATGAAGATCCAGGTTCAGGGATAACCACCGTGAGATGGAGCTCACAGCTACAAGAATTAGCCTAAATGGAAAAACTACAAAAGCAACAATCAGAAGACGTCTGACTAAAAGAATTTGAAATTTCCAATATTAAAACTCTTATTCCCAACTTTTTTTCAACATCTCATTCACTTTTACATCTTTATTTTCCATTTTATTATAAAATACTTCACTTTTTATCCTAACAAATAATCTTTTCACAAAATTTCAACTAAATACTTTTACTTACACTTATAGTTGTTTAAGTGATAAAATCGCCAGTAACTTGTCTTAGATAATCAATAATACAGAATACATTGATCAGTCTGAGATCTGCTCTGTTTGGATAAGAACACTCTCTAACATGGATACTTGGAGCCGATCTGCCAAGGGAGACATTAGATTGACTTCAATTGAGTCCAAAGGACTAAAATACAATGAATATGTCTAAGGGTGTCTACAAGAGTTTTGCCATGGGCGTGAACAGTTTATCAAAAGTGATTGATGCTACAAGGGGTGGAATCAGAGGATAATTTTCTCTATGAGGATAATTTTGGTCTTAGAGAAGGTTATCTGGTGCCTAATCTTTATGGAAAGACCCCCTGACCAGCAAGTCAGCCTCACATGTTAAGCAAGCTGAGATCAGCTAGATGACTGAGGATCATAATCTAGTCAGTAGTAGATGCCAACCAGGTGGATGAACAAGCGGAGGTTTTCATTGTTAATGTGAACTTTTAGGGTAAAGTTTGTTGGCTTAAGATTTCTTTTTAATTGGGTTGTCAACAGCAGAGTTGAGCATTGTAATTTCTTATTTAATTGACTGTTTTTTATATAAAGACAATAAAATTATGTAGTTATAAAATTTATAAATATGTACGCTTTGTAAGCGTTGAAGGAAGAGGTAGCCTTATCTATTTGTTTCAAGGCACCTGAAGTAAGGTAGAAATCACTTGCCTGTAATAGGATAACTGAATGGGGTAAAAACCACTTGTTGATAAGAGACTCAACTTGTTAATTTTCTGAATACAACTATCACTATCCTTTATTCTTATAAATCAATTACAAGAATCTGTGCATTAAACTGAAAAAGGTTTACATCAGCAGAAAAGATGGTTATATAATCTAGGTAGACAATTACACATCAATTGTTAAGCTGCAAAATAATTCATACATAACTTTTTGGAATGTTTAAGAGCTTCAGCGTACTTGAAAGGAGTTCCTGTCATGCAAAATGGACTCTTAAAAGATGACTGAGCTTCCAGTCTAGATGCTTCAGCACTCAGTGGAGTGCCCAGAATCCTAAGGGCACTAGTTCTAATGACTCTGAGGAGAGACGTTCTATAATTTAAGTGATGGAAACAAAAATTCAGTAACTTATAAAAGACTCTCAAGGCAAACCATAAGGCTGCAGTGAATAACCGCAGGTCTTTCTGGAAAAACCTCAAGTGGGAGAGGCAACGAGGATGACAACTCCTCAGGGTTCTGTGGTTTTTGACTTTTATTGTCATATTTTGAAATTAGTAATTTTTTTGCGTCTTACATGGTCATCTGGTTTCTTCCAATAGACAGATTTATCAAGTGAATCATCTGTAACAGAATCTGATTAAATTTACTAAATTCATAAACAAGTAAAGCTTCATGATAGTTCTGGGCTTATTGACTGGGCTCAAACTGCTGCGCAGGGTCAGCGGAGAAACAATTTGTATTGGATTGCCTATGACAACAAAGGCAGCCTCCTCCTGATAGGGGTGCTCTATATAGCCTGGATGATTAGAATCCTAATAGATTGAGTAGTCATGCGCTCCTTATTTGCGGTAGACGTGATGGAATATATGTATTGTTGTGGCATATGGTGTACAGATCACGCCTCACAAGTGGTTGGCGAGGTGAGTTCTAGTTGTGAGGGTGCGTGCCTAGCTTGGCAGATTGATAATCACTGACAAAGGTATAACTTCTTAACTTCTACAATTGCCTGCTAAGTGGTAAGATTAACAAGATTGTTATCTAACTCAATATTAATTGGGGCTAGAATGCAAACAGAGTATGCTTTAGCCAGATCATAGGAAGGTTTTTGAAAATATGTGGCAGATGGCTTCCACATAAAACTACAAGACATTGTAATTTTATCAAATAAAAGTTGAGGTAAGAATTTGAAATGGTAACAGATCCTAAGAGCTGTTGCCTTTGTAGTAGGCGGGGGGTAGAACTAATTAGAGATTTAAAACTGAACTAGCCCTAGGCCCCAGCAAACACATAATGATTGCTCATATAGACGAAAAGGGACTTGAGTTTGAGGTTATTAAAGCTTTAGATTAAATCACAGATATTTGATTTTGACTTCCTTATAACAGGGCACTTAAGATTTATGAAACCATCCTGACATGAATAAATCAGTTTGGAACATAACATAACCAGAAACATTAGAATATGTTTTACATGTCAAAAAATTTGACATAAACATGGGCGTAATTTGAGGAATCTAGGAGGTCAATCCATGATATTTTCCATTATTGATGACTTCATCTGACTTTACTAACACGTTTCAGGAAAATTAGGACTTAACAAAACTTGACCATCTTCTGGGAATTTTTGGTAAATGACTGAAAGCGGGATGAGACCCAAGGTCCTGACGCTGAATATTGGATTGCACTACTTCAGTAGTAAACCCTCTTTTATTATTTTTACTAAGGATGAAGATGGAAATGGGGTAGAGTGGAAGGATCCTTGGGAGCCAGGGCAGTAACCCGCCGCTCAACTACCACATGAGCTAAGTTGATCAACTGAGATGAGGGATTACTAGCACCTAAGGCCCCTTCTTACGCCAGTTAGTAATTTGATCATGATCCAAACAGAGGGCTGTAATTTCCATACTTACAATTAAATCTATCTAGATTGTTTGAGTTTGGTGACAATTCTGTTTTGGAATGACCCTTGCTCCATTGCCAGTTAGTAGTACAAAGAAAACAATTTAATACTGGTGAAGTATTGCGCCCCTCATGGCATTGAAAATATAGCAATCAGTGGCATTATTTACAATTAATTCTTTTTACTCAATTCAGCTGAATGTAGTCAATGTATAACTGAACTTTACTGTTATTCTCTGGTACAAATACAACTTGGAATTCAAATAGAGACTGAGGGGAATATGAGACCGTTGCCAGCCCCTTCTTAGATTTTAGTTTCAACGAACTCTTCTTAGGCTTAAGGAAGGCGGTAGGGCCATCTAGCGATTTTTTAGCATCAGCAATGGTAATACAATGCAAATCTTAGGTCAATAGAGGAACATATATGCCGTTGCAGCAAAAAACGTGCTGAATATGTTTGAGAAGCTGCGTTAATGTTTCCCTTTGTTAATTTTCCAAATGATTTAGAGAACATATTTTGGATAACTCTCCACATAATTAGGTAGACAGTTGTACAGGGCATCAGCTAGCTTCTCTGGGTTGTAATATCCAAATGCCGGTAGTTTTATTTATTTTTTATTTTCATGAGCCATTAAGTATATTAAAAGTTTTTATGGATCATAAACTCTTCTAGGGCCTATTAGGAAACCAATAACTGGAAGTGGTTGTGGTCAAAAAAATATTATGTCTATATTAGATCTTATATAATATCTCCATTGGGAGACCAAAGCCTTGACCACAAGGTTGCTGAATTCCCCCAGCCATTGAGAAGTTTATGGCGCTTTTTATGAATGTCTTTGTAGCCTATATCTTAAATAAATTCATGGTCTTAATGTTTGGTTATTAGCCCGTGTCAAGGAGACTGGAACTGGGTATAAAAAAGTGAACCCATAGTGTAGGAAGCTTTAGTGTTGGTGAGTAGTCATTCTTGTTTTGGCCCCATATATAAGCCAGGTAAGTCAAATAGCTTGATGGAGGGCTTAACATAATATAAGGCTGGATTTGCACAGGTCTTCAAGGCATACTGTAAATCTGCTTTTCCAAGACCTTTCCAGCCAAGATTCTTTTGAGCTAGTATGATGCCATAATAGGTGCTGACATAGTGAGTTGGTGTGGTACACAGTATTTTGTGGTGGTTGTTTTATTAATTGACAAATGTGTTTCTGTAGGGACAAATGTTGTGGTTGCATTTCTCAGTCTGTGTTTAGCTATAGGTTTTCCATGGCCTGCTTGCAAATCCTGACAAGTGGATGAGACAATTGTTATGTTTTCTTTTTTTGGTTCATCAATTTCCTCCATAGAGATGCATACGGTGCATAAGTTCTTTCTGCTTTAAATAGTTCTTCGATTTTAATTCTCTTTTATGGATCATAATAAATATTACTGTTGGCTTATTATTTATGTTTGAATTTTTGGATACATACATCTCATCTAGAAGGAGTTGTCAGGCATGTTTCTAAATCTTGTTATATAGATTGATACTGGATCTTAAGAAGGGTCATCTTAGGATGCAATGATGGTGGCCTGACATATGGGTTCGGGTGTAGCTTTTGCCACATTCCATAGTGGTCATTTGGCGGTTGCACATCATAAGGTTGTGATTTATGCTGTAATGATCAGTTTATGCATTTATGGTTACTCTAATGCCAGAAACTAATGGTATTCTATACCTTTTATGGCTTCAATTTAATTTCTGATGGTTTAAACCTTGGGTAAATCTTTTTATAATGGTTACATTTTTAAATTTAGTTTAGATTATGGCCACTATTGATGTTTGTACCGGTTAGGCTCCTACTTCTAATCTAATTGTAACTAAACTTAACTTTTAGGTTCATTTATATTTCTGGGGTGGCATCTTTCTAATCCCAGTTTGGAATTCTTTTCATTGTTTCTGACGTGCTTCCCTTAGATAAACTTACTTAATGATCTAGTATATTAATTTATTCCAGTTTAAAATTTTCATATTATAAATCCAATTATCAGTGCAATTTTGATAAAGAAACCCTTTATCGCATTTGCTCACTTTGGTGGTATGTAAGCAGGTCCAGAAGATCCCAAAAGGGGAGGACATCTTAGCTTTATACCTCAGCCAAGTGATATTAGTGAGTAGACCATGCAAATCCTGAGATTATAAACTGCAATTTAGTAGGATTTTTTTTAAATCTGAGACCTTACCTAGATTTTTGTTTTATATAGGAAACTCTCTTACATTTTGCGGTTTGTTTACTAATGCAACATTTGGAATTTGGGTTATCCCAGGAATTAAATTATCTTAAACTCAATTTATTTAGGATGGACTGACGTCTACTGTCATAAACAATCCAAATCCATTGACTATCACACTAGTCCATTCCCCTCACTATGCCAGGATAGGTTTGGGGAATCTATCTGGACTGCTGGCGGTTGAGACCTCTTTTGCCTGCCAAGAGACCTCCAGGGGAAGCATAGACGTTTTCTGAGATCCTTGGACTTCTAAATAGCAATCTCATTTTAATTATGAAAAGGCTATCCATTGTATGTGGTGTCATAAGTTGCACCCATACTTAGAAAATCAAAATGGCTTTCTAAATAGTGCATTGTAAAGCTTGGTTTTGCACGTGATGGTTTCCTTAATGCTAAAACCTAAGAGAATTCTAAGCCTTGATGGTTGCAATTTAACTCTTTATAGTTTACATCTTTGTCAAGATTTTGATATGACTGGACGATAATTGTGGGACAGCAGGGCAGAATCCGCCAAACGAAGTATCAGTTATGATTATTAGCGTGCCTTGAGATGAGGTGATATTGGGATAATGGGTCTTTATTGGATATAATGGGTTTTATTGGATTGCCTCTATATAAGGCGATAAGACGATGTTTGACAAATACAAAGTAAATCGCCTACGATTAGGGTGAAAGAGGATTAGAGAATAACAAGCCAAATTTTGAGGAGAATTGGCGGAATTGAATAACCCAAGAAATGAGAAGCAGTATCGACTGAAGCCAATGTATATAAGCGAAATGGGCAATTGAGAGGAGGTAGGTTGTTTTTAGCAGAGGAAAGACAAGACAGCAAAAAGTAGCTGTATTTATATAAAATAAATAATTAATTGGGTCAAATGCTCCTGTTTTAAGTATATTTTCACGTGTGTCCAAAGGACCGATGATCCTCACATCATCCATCCATTGCTCAGTGGGTTTGACCTGTGCGAACAACCTGACAGATTATAATGATACCATCTGAAAAAATAACAGCGGTGCTCACTGCAGGGGGCCCATTGATCAACCACCTAACACTCCAAAGCTCCAGTCACCAGCCATGCCTTACCCAAGCTGTGTTGTTGTGGAGTCTTCATGGAACACTGCACCAGCTGGATATGAGGATCTCAGGGTTACCTTAGATGTGGTGCTCAAAAATTAAGATGAACTTTTTCATGAATGAGATGCTGTCATACACCAGCTTGATAGTACGTTCAGTCAAATGCAAATCTTGGGACTATAAACAAAGAACTTGCCAAATGATTGAACGATACCACTGAGCGGCTGCAGTGCACAAAACAATGATTGACCAATACTTCCCACTCTTCTCGCTGGAACAGCGATGACTACCAAGAAGAGGCATCATATGTGGATGACTATGACGTTGGTCGAAGCTACTACACCCAAGATGGAATGTACCATATATGCATATGGGTCAGAACAACACTGCCCTCAAGTAATGGCGGTACCACCAACAGCAGGTCATGCTACCCCTGAAGCGATGGACCTTCCAACTTCTGCTACTCCAGCTCCTCAACAAGAATCTGCCTTTGGATCATGGTCCATTCTTCAGTATGGGCCAAAACCCTGTGAACGGGATGAGGAGGTTAATATCAAAAAATTACCTCCATTTGACTGCAATGGGTATATTCATGGGTTCTTAAAATGGTTTGAGTTTACAGCAGAAGGAGCCTCTGATAGATGAAAGGCTAAGTTGTTAATATCTTCCTTGGATGTAGGAAGCACCAATCAGGTCAACTGTTACCTCCCAAGTAGCTCTTTCACCTATAAGGATTTAAAGGATACCATACTCCACCTGTTTGGGGAAACTCAAAGATGTCGCAGTGGAAAGCAGAATTCTTAACAACCAGAAT
>JAKSZP010019165.1:0-32112 GCA_022478985.1 Massospora cicadina
TGGCCGTACTGTTATGGCTGTACACAAGAGACCAATGGATTAGGGCACCATCATGCCAGATGCCCTTGTTGACTGCATTTGAAACAGCTGACCCCTAGGACCCACGTCCCTAATTAATGCAATACAAGCCACATCAAAAGTTGGGCTGGAAGTGATCAGCATAAACAGGTCTAGGGCGATAGTTGGCCTAAGGATGATAAGCAGGAATGGGGTGGACGTTTAACTGCTGATGATAACTTGGTCAAATCTGAACTGGACTGACAAAGTTCCCCTAATAGGATGATTCAGCAGTTATAGCAGAAGGATTCTGCTCAGCATTAGGTGGAGGGAAGTTGGCTGATATACGGTGCAAAAACTGAACAAGTTTAAGCAAAGGTAAATCTTCATCCAACAGTGGGGCCATAACGTTATGTAACTCATGGTATGGCTTCACAGCAGAAGTCATCGCAATACACACATCAGCTTTGGATAATATTCTGGCCCCAATTAGCATGTGAGCTTCCACCATAAATTGCTCCGCAAATGTGGTGAGGGTTTCATTCCGCTGAAACTTGATGGTTAAAATATCAGCCTCCCACCGTGACATCTTTGCAGCTCTGCCAAACAACTGCAGCACCATGTATTTGACTTCTTGGTATATAAGGGAACTGCCTGAAAGGTAACAGATGACTTGATCAGCACTTCTGACATCCAAGGAAGAAATCAACAGTTTTGCTCTTCATCAATCTGAGACTCCTTCAGTTGCAATCTCAAATCACTTAATGAACCCATAAATTTTTCCTTCATGATCAAATGGGGGCAGCTTATTGCAGTAGAGCTCTTGGAGAAGCTCATCTTGTTTTTTAAGCACAGCATCCAATGCCAGTTTCAGCTCTGTGTAGGCAACTGACCCAGAGTGTTGGGTAGGATATTTATCAAAAAACATGATGCAACATAGCTGGAAACTGAGTTTTTATCATTTATGATTGATCAATGGGCTCCCTGTAGTGAGCACCACTGTTATGAGATTGGCAGTATGTGAGAGATACACCAAAGGGTTTTGGCACAGGGTTCAACCCACTGAGCAATTAGGACCAACAATGTGATGATCGTTGCCCTGGAAATAAAAGAATAGACTTCAAATAAATATGGAGCACTCGCTCCCACAACTATTCTTTATTTAATACGTTTAATACAGCTGATTCTCGCTGTTCCGCTAAATCTAAAACTACAAAACAAACTAATCTCATTGATCATTCATCCCGCTTATATCATAGCAACTTCAGATGATACCACTCTTAATGGCTTAGTAACCCAATTCGCCATATATAATTGTTTACGCCAATTCTTCATTTGCTAATCTCACGACGCCTAATTTGAGGAGACTTTCCAACAACCCAATATCACCTAATTTAGAGGTGTTTGAATTACCATTACTCATATCAATCTTGATAGATCATCCGTTCCGCCCTAATGACCTAGGGATTATTGTCCAGTCATATTGGAATCATGACAGCTGCTTAATTAAGATATTTTTCGGCATCCAGCATCAAGAGATATTCTTTCCTATAAGCTGGCCCCACCTACATCTTCCCATCTTAGATCTCCTTATATATCTTAATGGCGGCCTCCAAGTTGACGTTGACCCCTTGGTGTACTTTCTTGATGGACTTGGCAAAGTCCACCACAGCTTCCAACTTGGACCCACCTCTGGGTTCCATATTAAATGAAGGGTTAAACCCATAGTTGGAGAGAAGTTGGAGCACCTAATGGTAGCATGCTGGGCGTTTTTATAGCTGAATTGAGCCAAAAGAAGATGGTAAGCCCAATCAGAATGGTCAGCTGCGGTGTAATACCGCAAGAATTTTCCCCAGACATTGTTTCACTAGCTCTGTCTGCCCATCTGATTGGGGGTGATAGGCAGTGAAGCTTCAAGAATGAATATAAATTTTTTGCACAACTCTTTCCAAAATGCAGATGTGAACTGGGGTCCGCGGTCACTAATAATCTCCTGGGCATCCCATGGAAGAAAAACATATGCAAAAAATAGTCTAGCCATCTCTGCCGCTGTCACTTTGGTGTTACAAGTTATAAATAGGAGAACTTTGTAAATTGGTCCACCACTACCATGATAGCTTCTTAGCCCTCAGACGCAGGTAACTTTACAATAAAATCAACTGATGGGAAGTCCAGGGCCCCTCTGCCTTATGGACTGGTACCAATAACCCTGAGAGAGTCTGGCGATTTGGCTTCATCCTATTGCAGACCAAGCACTCCTTACAATACTTGCAACTTGTGTGGCCATCCCCTTCCAGTTATAGGTATGGTGGATAAGCTCCATTATCTTCGCCTTCCCAGGGTGTTTTAGAGTGATGCCGTCATGGTGCTCCTTAATCACTTCCATATGGAGTGGGCCAGCAGGAACCCATAAACGCCCCTGAAACCATCTAGCGTCCTCTTTTACATGGTATATCTTGGTGATATTTTCCTATTTAACTTACACTTGGTGAGACCATAGCATACTCTGACGATAGAGACTGGGAAAGAGCAACTTTCCTTAACATACTGTATTTCTCCAGGTTATCCAGAGCATCAAGAACTGGCATGCCTGCGGAGAGTATGTTTGCTCATATGCAATTTTATATGGATGGATCACCAAATGGGTGTTGTGAAACTCTACCTCCTTGGGATCAAGTGCCAATGCAAGGTTTTGACTCAGAGCGTCAGTCAAACCATTCTCCTCGCCCTTTGTAAACTCATAAGAGAACACAAATTGAGACAGGTTCTCATGTCACCAGGTTTTTAGGGGGATCAGGACATGAGGAGTGCAATATACAATAGGGCGCGGTGATTTGTGCAGATGCGGAATG
Organism: Massospora cicadina; assembly: GCA_022478985.1. NCBI lineage: Eukaryota > Fungi > Entomophthoromycota > Entomophthoromycetes > Entomophthorales > Entomophthoraceae > Massospora > Massospora cicadina. Next base: position 2,850 of record JAKSZP010019165.1, read on the forward strand.
GCTTGGAAGAACCATGTAATTGATGACAATAGGTTAATGCCTCCACTACCTCCTGGAGTTCTTTGTCATAAATCACATAATTCAACTCAACTAGGAAATTCTATGCAAAATTATCCCACATGATGCTTGACTCCATCTTCACTTATCTGCTAGAGTGCAGTAGCAATGCAAAGTTGGAAGAATCTGTGGCCATTATAAACTCCTACTCAGCATCCACATGATGGAGAACTTATGTGGAAAGAAGAGTACATTTCACTGCTTGGAAGGCATTCTCTAATTCAGGGGACTACTGAAGAACTTTGGCACCACTAGCCTTTAATAAAAGCGCCGCTACCTCAGAAAGACTTAGCGTGAGCTTTTTAAGTAAGGTGCAAGCCCCAAAAAGCTCCTCACCTCCATAACTGAGGTTGGTTGGGCCACTTGCAAATTACCTTCGCCTTTTCTGGAGTGATCATGTGGCCCATGTCTGAAAATGATGCTTCCCAGAAAGGTGACTTGGGACTTATTAAGCTCACACCTGCTCATTTTCAGTGATATCTTCGCTGCCCTCAAATGCTCAACTACTTGCCGCAGGTGGATTTTATGTGATGCTAAATAAGGGGAAAAACACCAGAATGTCATCCATGTAGGTCCACACATACGCCCAACAACTCTTCAAGCCCACATTATTATGACATTAAAGATTGCAGGTGCATTATTAAACCCAAAAGGCATGACCCAGAATTGTAAAATTGCTTCCTGGTCTAGAATGCTGTGAGCCAATCATGGCTTTTATTGATTCTAATCTGCTTGAAAGCATTCAAACAATAAAATTTGGCTAAGACCTTTGCCTTCTCCAAATAACGAGCAAATTGGGCCTCCATGGGGATTAGGTGCAGATCAGAAATGGTCACATTTTTCAAGTTACCATAATCTACTCAAGGGCGTAGAGTCCCATATGCTTTCTTCATGAAGAGAAAGTGTGAGCACACCGTGAAGGTTTGTTAAATTAAGGCACCCTTGGCCAGCTTCTCTGTACCACAAATCCAAAGTTGTCTCCTCTCATAAAGTCAAAGGGTAGATGGGAGAGGAAATGCGTACCAAGTCCACTGTGAGCTTGAAGTCACAATCAAACTCATAATGTTCTAGAAGAACATTTTTTAGAGGCTGCATCAAAGGAAGATTCCAATCCTTACAAGCATGAAGATAAGGGAACTTCAGGAGTGGGCTTTAGAAGGGTGCAAGGGAAAGTTTGTGTAAATTTGGCCATTGGTCAAATTGCAATAAGAGTCTTCTTCTGACATAGGGAATGCTAACACCTGTCCACATCTTAAGAGATAATATCAAGGTGTTAACTTCCAAATTGGTTTTATATCAAACTTTCGCCGCCAATACATGCCCAGGATAGTTGTGTACAGGAGATTTTTGACTGCCAAAAAGCTGTCCTCCAAATGGTAGTCAACCACTTTGAAATTAACTGAACCATGCACCTTAAGCATGGGAATTTTCTGGGATGCACCCAATTAATCATACCCTCAGGCAAGTAATGCGATCTGAGTTAGTCAGTCAGGTCCAGGTCAATGAAATTCTCAGAAGCTCCAGTATTCACCAAAATAGTTGCGCTGAATTTCCTAATTGGTGAGGAAAGAATAGCAAAAAGTAGGAAATACTAGAATAATCTTTATTAATAACAAAATATGGCAACAGTTCACCAAGAAGGTTTCTCTCTATAAGTAATGTTGGAATTTTGATATGCCCGCATTACCCAGCTTAATCAGAATATCATAGTATCTGCTTATTCACTAGGTGACGAATCCCACTAGTGGATGTTAATTTTATTATCACTTATGATAACTATTGTTTGGAGAAATATCCCAAAACAAAAATTGAGTAATCTGTTAAATTTTAATCTGCCAGATTTCTAACATTTTGATGAAGATTGTTCTCAACAATAAACAAGCAATTAACGGTCAATTTCTATTGATAAACGATTGGCTTGTAGTAGTTAGTTGAGTTTTTCCACCAATTAACTAAGGGTTTTATGAGTTTCTAGTCGATTGACAATGCCTTGATAGCAACTGTCAATTTAACCTTTTAGGTATCATGACACGCTGTTTATGGGTAAGAACCCATTACCTATTCAGGTTGCTAACTTAATAAGGGTAAATCACTTAAGTTGAGTAAAGGCGTTGGGGTAGTACTAAAAAAAAAGGCGTTGGGGCACGTTCTTCTATTCAACCCAGGAGGGTTGCATTTAGGTCGGTGGGAGAATCTGACTAGCCAATTTGGAAGATCATTGTTGAGCTTGACCCTGGTGGGGTAATTCATTGGTGACGGCTGCCGTTTCCAATTGGGGCGCTAACAGAAGATTTTGACGCCAAATTCCCTAACAGATCTTCTTGTAACTTTTTTAGTAAAATAGATCAATATCAGAATTTGATAAAACTCAAGTGTTTAGTCTGTAATAATCTAGTTGTATAGTTTACTATTTGGATTAAGTGTAAGGATCAGAGATCCTTAGTCTTTTTTGTTTGTTAAAAAGATCTCCGCTGACTTGGCATGATGAGAAGAGAAGAAGAAAATGTTCTATCAGTTAGAGATATCTTAAGTTGAAGAAGCACCAATTTAGCTTTAGACTTCATACTCAACGTAGCTTTAAGAGCACTTAACTTGAATAATAATCTTAATGCTATTATCACCCCATTTCCATTCAATATCAATAATTTAATTAACGCGTTTATCAGGAACATGTGCATTTAACAGGAGAGCTGAAGTGGACTGCAAAATTTGAAAGAATACACAGCTCAAAAAAAGTCAACCCATAATTACACCCCCAGGATGACTTTCCCATCAAATAAGGGTAAGGGTAGTTTGCAACCCTTAAATATGAAGATACATACCACACAGTAACCTCAGCAACAGCATATTTACCCACATATGATGAATTAACCTTTGCTTGCCTTCTTCATTTCTTTTAATAAATTTGGCGCATAAGAGGATTCTCAAGAGTGATGTGATAAACAAAAATTGTTGCATTATTGGACCCATGAGAGATCCAACTGACTCATCATTAAATAATTGATTTTTATTTGAAAAAGAGCTTTTAGGTGTCAGTGACACCATGCCTGCTTTGATAGCCGACTGATCATTGCTATCCAACACCATCACCACAAGGCCACCCATTTTTGGCTTGGAAAATTCCCCAGGAATTAGCGTCAGAGGGGAACACATATCAGATGGATTGTTTATTATAAATTTGGGGCTAGACTCATTTGAACCCTCGAATTTCCCTGAAATGGAGGGAGGATCAGTGGTACATTCTGTCCCATTAAAAGAAAACCCAATGGTCTCAGGCGTCATATTCATATGGGCTGTTGTGGGTGACATCATCGTGGCTAAATTGACTGAAACATTTAATAAGGATTTGGGGATAGACCCCCACTTGCCTCCAAGTTTCCCCAGAAAGAAAGAATGTAAGTATAAGATTCCTCCCATTTCAGAGGCGCGCATGAGTTTTTGGGGCCCATATTTATAGGGGTCTTCCAAGATGAAACAACGACAGTCTAATTGCTTGGTCCCTTTACGGTTGGGGTGGGAAATAACCCCAAAGTGATGCAACCAGATAATTAAAGCTGGCAGGGGAAGCTTTCCCTACAGGGCGTTCCTCACTGGAGCCTCAAATGCAGCATGGAAAATTAACATTCTAACTATGCCAGACACAAGTAAGCTCAAGATCCAGATATATTCATAAAAAATTAGGGCACACAAGGCACCCATATCACAATGTGAAAACGACCAACGGAAAGTTTAGAAGCAGCGGAACTTAGTTGCCCCACTTCCAGGGGCTGCTCCAAACCCTCTATCACCTCTGACACCCATGACACAATTTTTAAAAATGTGTATCACCCAGGCAGGAGCCCAAGATAGAAGCTGACGCAGCCACTCAACTACAGGAGGAGGAAAGCTAGGGCTGGTTTATTATAATTAAAAGAAGCGGTGAAAAAGACCATCTAGTACTAAAAAAAAGAAGCGGTGAAAAAATGGAAGCCTGAGCAACTAGGCCTGTTAGTCCAAAACTACCACATACTTACTGAAAGGGTGGGAGTTGCACCATGAAGTAAACAGAGAAATGCTAAGCTGGCACACCACCAAAGTGCATGCGAATGCCATGGCCACAAGCATTAAAACCACGGTGCACAGCCAACACACCACCATCCCTACCAGAAGAAAATCCTAAAAAAACATTCTCAACAAGAACAATATTATGGTTGGTCGTCTAATGTCAGAGCGTGTCTTTGTTGCTCAGGTTTCTGGTGAAGTGATGGCGAAGACTTTACCACACAACCTGGGAGCAACCCACTAGTAAGAGGGTAAACAGGGAACAGCAAAGGAGGACAATTCCTAAGGTTCCCAGGGCTAAGGTTAAACAAAATTCGTTATTTGCGACCTTTGAGAGGTCACCCAAGAGTATAAAACAAATTTACATAGTTAAGTAAAACGAAAGGGGGTTAGTTATTAGCAAGATGATCAACAAAGAAGGTTGATCGTGGAAATTATTGACAAACACTTGGGGGAGATCATCATTCATCAGGTAAGGCATTGCACCCAAATGAACCAATAAACACAAGATAATATCAGCTTTCAGACTGTAGCTTGAGTAGGCCTGAACTCAAGTAATTTATTACAGCTAGATTTTCCCAGATTTGGTAATATTGTAAATTAAATGGCCTTAAAACCCCGTTCTCAAATATAATGCAAAGTTTTGGCATAATTTTCCAAATAGCTTTGGCTTTTTAATGCTGTGGATGTAACGCTCATCCAATCATCAAGCGCACCCCCAGAACCAACTTGGGCATATCTTGCCTTCACCCAGCGTTAGTTCATGGTATGCTTCAAGCCAATCAGGCCTGTCAACTTTGTCTTCTAGTCCTCCTCACTCCAACCTTACCCTTTACAATCTGTTCCCTTAATTATTTATGATTTACTATGACAGTAAGCTAGATATGGTCAAGTCCATTTGATTTGTGAGTTGATTCTGTAAGTATGCAAAGGTTTTATCCAATAAAGTCATCTGACATCATACTTTATTAAGTAAGTGTTAATTTTTGAAAATAGATTTTGATTATCTTGGACAAAAGAGGAGGCAGATTGGTAAGATTCATAGGCGGATGAATGGATGGTTAAATCAGGTTTAAATGTTACAGTACATAATGGTGGGGTAGTCCCAAAATTTGCATAATGTGATAGATGGCTGGATGTACAAAGTTTCAAAGGTATTTATCTGCTCTGAATCCTACTTTAGTGACAGGCAAACTAGAGCTAAGTATAGTTCCCTCATAGTGAAGGGAACAGCTGTTGCTCTGACCAGACTAGAATGTTCCTCATTTATGAATAAACCATCAATCAGTTGTTGTACAATTAGGCAAAGGTTTACAATTCTTATCTGAAATTCGCTTTGGTTAACAAGAGGCACTTTACCTCTGTACTCAGTCATAAACTCAATGTGGCTGGGACAGGGACGCCTACTTCAAAGCAAGCATAACTGAACATTGATTAATGCTTTAATTTTATTAGCTTGGGAGGTTTCTAAATCTAGATTATTGTCCATATTCTTGTACATTCTCACTCTTTGATGGAAACTTGGAAGACTTGGTAAGAAACACCGCTTTTCTGTTAGCACTGTGAATGGCAAGACCAGGTGATGGGACATGCCTAATAATTGCTAGAAGTTGGATGTGGTTATTTTTAATAGAAATACAGCAAGGGGCCAGAGCTACTGGAATGCCTTAGCTCGCTGAATAAACTCAGTAAAGTCCTAGGAATAGGAATCTTATTAATATATATACATATTCAAAAGCAATACATAGTTTATTTGCAGCTTTTTGACATTTATAGGGTATTAAGGTTCATTGAATCTGAAATGATCACAATGGGACTGAAAATAGGGATCTCTTTGAGCTTCAGGAAGAGATGGAGGAAAAAATACTTCCTTTGTGTCATTTTAGTCTTTCAGATCTTCCATAGTGGTCTCTTTCTCACCTTGGTTTTATGTGATTCTGGATCTTTCCTCCTTATATATGTTATTTCAAAGGAATTTGCCTCCAGCAATTTGTTATTGGGTATCAACGTAATAGTAGAGGTGGGGTTCATATTCAACTTCATTTGATTTTTCTTCAGATACAGTTAGAGTTCTGACAACTTCATATGTTAGATTCTTCAAAACTTAATAAAGACTAGTCCAACCTCTTCCTTGAAAATATCACTTTTCACATGGTGTCCTTTCAGAAATGCTTTTTTTCCAGATAGAATTTAAGACTTTTTACTGGAGATTTAAAGTAAACCATCTCATACTGTTTATTGAAGACCTTCATTTAAACCAATTATATTGAAATACAAGAACAAACAATACTTCTGTAAAACTCTGTTATTTTATCATAATTAGTTTTTAAACTTTTATTTTTCCAGTAGAATTAAGGAAGCTTAATTTGGAATAAAGGGAATTTTGATATAGTCAATGAGTTCTTTATCTGGATTTACAGGTCAATTGCTCCTTTATCTCAGAATTCCTTAATGAGTCCTTTTTTCAAGCTCCTTGATGTGGGTGCATCATCTTATAGTGGAATTCTTTTGACCATGAAGGTGGCCATTTTTTTTTTAGTACTAGATGAAGGTGGCCATTTCATTGTTTAATTTTAGATTACTTTATTGTATTAAAGACATTTGTTTTTGCAATATGGTTTTTATTTGATTTTTTCAAAAAATAAATCATGGTTTTGTTGGTATAAAACTTGAGGCATCCAGATTAAGTGTATATTCATTTTCAGGACCCCCACTAAAAGCCTCATGGATGGACCCCCTTTATGATTTTTTTGGTAAATATTTTGTTATTGATCAAATCTCAGTATAATTTTTTTGGATCATCTTTAAATTGGTTTAAATGATGTTCATCAAGCCTTGCATTTTAAGATATATCTATACCTCTTCAACCCTTCCAAAGATCAAGACATTTCCATCTGGTATATTTTGGGCTTTATCATTGACACCTTCTATTTAACTGAGGTAAGCCAACCAGGGGGCAGACATTACCAAAACTCAAAAAGCTAACAAATAAATCCTCACCAAACAAAATGAATGAACCACCCAAAACAAGCAGATGACACACAAAAAAGTGTATACAACCAGGTGGGACAGCGGGAACTGCTTATCCAATCATGGCAGAAGGGGAGGGAGAATCAGGGGGCTCATCCTCAGCCTCTGCTTTAACCCAAAGCAGGGCGCAGACTACGTCAGAGAGCAGGAGCGTCAGGGCATCAGCAGGATTTGGAGATAAATATTTAATGATTAGGGTGGCAGGAAGACAGCGGTTGTATAAAAGAGTTCTGACATAACTGACCAAAGCTGTTTCAGCTTTCATACATGCATCAGGGAGCTTTACAAATGTGGCAATATTGGTGCAGGTAATCTTGGATTTGGGATTCCGTGCTACCACTGCCATGTTTTGGATGGCATCATTGGCAGCTTTGTGAGATTTGATCAATATATTTTTTGAAGCTTATTGGAGGTAAAGGGAATATTGTGAGGAGGAATTCCTCCTGTGAGCATTGCCACTGATTTGGTGGCAGCTTTACAAAGAGGACGACAATCTGTCTTAGCCATTGCTCCAACAGCCAGCTGGTGGTCTCTGTGGAATGTTTTAAATTTTTTGCTGGTGGGCATATAAATGAGGTGGTAGCATAACATCGTGGTCAGTAAACATAAACTGCTCAAGTTGGATAGTGCAGTCTTCAATAATATTCCTGGACTCATCAATTTCTGCCAATAGATCCCAAGGATTTTGGTTGAATTGAATTGGGGAATCAGCATTTTCCTGAGGTTTGGTTGGTTTTTTGGAGGATGCATGGGAGCAAACTGGGGTCCAATCCTGTGCTTAATTGGAGGTAGCGTTTGTGGCACTGAGGTGAGGATGAGGCTGATTGGTGGCTGCAGGTGCAGCTGAAGCAAAAGGCTTTGGGGGAGGGGGAGGTAGGATCATACCCCATACTGAAGCTGGTGCGGGGTGAGAAGTGGATTGGAATCTGGTGGACAAAAAAATCAGATCTGTCAGTAGCAGCTAAGGATAGGTACTTACATTTCAAGTGGTCCAACTTGAATAGGATAGACAGATCATTTGACCACCCTTGACGTGGGCCCAGAATGGATGGTCAGGGGCAGAGGGGATTATGCCACAAGGGGTAATTGACAAGGCAATTTTATTGGATTAGGGCTGATTGTGGCATATGCCCGAGGCCCAGCGAGGCATATGGCCCCATTTGGGACCACAAATTGTATGATGGTGTTGGAGCCATAGGCTGCCAAACTCTTCCATCAGCTCCTGGTGGAGCACCTCAGGGGGAAGGTGGGTGGGCGAACCAGCGGACTGTCCACCAAATTGGTGTATACTGGGAGCTGGGTCCATCTTGTGGGGAGAGGGGTGCCCTGGAAAACCAGGGGCACAGTTGCCGCAGTGGTTGCATCAGCTTTACAAATGAAGCTGAGATCAAAATACCCCTTTATAAGGGCAGAAATCTATAAAAATGGCGGGAGTCATCACCACCTGAGCCATTTTGATAATGGCTTGGTCATAGTAAGGGAAAAGTTTCCCATAGTCAACCCCAAGGCTGAAATGCATGTTGCTCCAGGGGAGCATCAGGGAGCAATGAGGTACTGCTTAGGTATGAGCGAGGTGAGTGTTAAGATCCTTGGGAGAAATAAATCATCCCAAGGATTTGGTATAACTGGGCAAGTCAGTCCAAGCACATTTTCTTGCTGGGTGGAAAATAACAGGGTGAGTTTCACCGCTGCTCCACATTGGGGCAGCCAGGGGAGAATCTGAGGACATTGGAGTAAAACTACAGTAGGTGAATGAAATTTACTTTCTTTGTTTTCCATATAATTTTCTTTAAAATTTACGCCAAGTGGAAAGAAGCCCTTTTATCATTGAAACCTTAAATATGCAATAAGTAATGGCATACACATGACAGTTCAAGTCTTTAGCCACTAAATTAAATTAAACGCATCATAGTTATTATAAACCAAGTAAGCTTCAATTTGCTTCAATCTTTTTATGGTTTGTTTTGTATTAGTTAAAGCAGTTTAGGTCCATATCCGTGTAGCAATAACTAGAAATTAGCCTTTGATAAGGCAACTAATGTCTATATCTTTATCACATAAAAAATCTTCACCACTCTACACTACCTATATTAAGTATCAAGCATATGTCATAAAATGACTAACATCAATAATTGTTTTTTAATTTATTGCAATTTACTTTAGCACTTGACTTCTGAAACTCAGCATATTAAACCTAAATTGTGACGTTGGGCCCTTTAGTTGTGCAATAATAAGAACTTCATATTGTAAAGTTTTCAATCTGTTTGCATAGTTGATTTTGATGACCCTTGGTGCATTTTCCTCATAATACATTAGATTTTCCACTGAAGTCCAGTATCTAACCTCCCCTGAAAACCAAGAAACCCTCATCCTGGGTTTCTTAATAGTTTATAAGTTTTATTTTTCAACCCCATTTTTATCTAATTAAATTATTGTTGGCCCTAACTTGGACTCTTGCCTTTCTAGCTCTACTGATCCACTTCAGTTTATGACCAATATTAGACGTCCCATCTATTACAGCATTATATCATTCTGATAAATTTTTAAATGCATGCAAAAAGAACTTACTAGTAGCTTACTTTAGAATATATGATTTTTAAGACTATACTGTTTTATCTCAATCTAGACAGATTAATTTGAAACAAATTATTTTCTTGGCTTTATATCTCCATTATTCTCAGAATTTCTTATACAAACTTTGTGCATACTATATTGAGTTTTAAGTTAAAGGGCGGGTCAGACCTGGGACAAATTTTTTATATTGAGTTTTTAGTCTGTGCTGGTTTTGAAACTTTTTTGATCAAAATCTGACCCAGAGTAGTGCAGGAACCACCCCACTATGCTATCCACTCCTCTACTATATTGAGTCTCAATAAGTATAAAGTCATAGTTTATTTTCCCTTTCTTGGTATAAACCTTTTAATACTTTCATGTCCGGTGACACCAACATGTTGCCACCAGCAACTAACTTTTGGTTTGCACGTTACAACATGTTTGTGTCACCGGACATGAAAGTGTTAATTGAACAAGGTATGACTACTATAAATTATGGTTTATGTAATAATTATCTATACTTTTTTATGTATGACATCTGGTGACAAGTAAAAAGGTGGTTATTTTGTGTCATAATCTGTGAGCAATATTAAGCCATAATAAGTCTTAACAATTCTTACATTAAACTTGAATTTTTAGTATGACCTACTTTGAATCTAGAGATAAGTTTCTATACCAATGATTTCTAAATAACCATTATCAGCCAGGATGTGCTTTATTCTAACCTGCTATAAGTTAGTCTATACAAACAATGTAGCTTAAAAATAAAGCTTCTATTTTATTTTAAAATCTATTATACCAACTCTAATAATGTTACAAAAATACTAAATGTAAAACATGTATTTCTTACTTATATTATATTTTATTAACTTTTATGTAGCTATGATTTCTTTGCCTTCTTTAAGAAGATTCATATAAACATGTAAAGTCCAATTTTAAATCTGGTTTACATTAATGACAGGTTTACATCATTATGTTTATATGCAAAATAACGCTAAAGGCAGCCTTATACGTATATCATCTGCTATTTTTTCACTATCAAACCATATGATGTATACCTTATTATGAATGTGATGCATTTTGCTTATTGATATATAAATTTTCACAAGAAGAATTATTTTTCACTAATAGATTCAAATGGTACTTATCATTGTGATAAAGATTTAAATTTATAGGTCACTCTATAAAAATAAGGACAATAGGATTAATTTAGAGGATAATAGTCCTATGAGTTGCAGGTGGTTGCCCCAAAGATAGAGTATGAATCTGATGCTTATTGCCACCACAGTTTGATTCTAGTGAATAATTAAGGGTAGGGGACGATTTAAGACAGTGTTAACATTGTGTACCAATGCCCCAACTGAGATAGCAAAATCAAGGCTTTCATGAAGTTCCTGGCACATCAGAATGCACGTGTGAAGTTATACCAGTGTTTATCTCCTTTCCAATTGATTATATTTTTCTCATTTCCCTAGGAACTTTTTGGTATTGTCCACAGTTTGGCTCACCTCAAATAAATTTAAAAATTATAAGAGTTATCCAATATAGTTACTCAGTTATAAGATTAACGGTGGCTTTAAATATATAGAGACTAAACTTAGAGCCTACTTGGCCAACAAAGGAGTGTCTTATATAAGATCTAGTACTAAAAGAGGAGTGTCTTATATAAGCACTGTATAGTCATATCTAAGGAAGTAATTCTATTGTGAAAGTTTTCTTAAAAAATTACTAGAAATATTATCTTCAACATTAAAGATACTATAATTTTTTAAGTTTTAAATCTTAAGAGATAAGATAAGCATGAAGATAAAGTTTAATTTATAAATATTCTTTGTAAACATAAAATATTTATGAGTTTAGCCAATGGAGAATAGTTTTCATAGTTTGAGTTTTTAGTAAATTTATAAAATTAATAAAATTAAAGGTTTTCTCTTACTAGTATATTTTAAAGTTAAAAGCTTTAGTCAAATATTATCTTAGTATTGTATAATGTTAATTAATTATTAAACCAACGGTTTAAATATGAAAAGCAAAAATGTATAGAGTAGATAACATATATATTTAAGATACATAATTCACTGATTTTGCTTTAAAGTGGTAAACTTTTATATATCTCTCTCAATGTTATACATATATATATAAAGGCATGTGTTACAGATATAGTCTTATACTTTTTTTGAAACTTAAAACAAAAAATGTGCCAAGCTTAGAAGGTACATAGGATGTCATTTAATAATTTAATAGTTCATGGTAATCTAGATAATTATACTGCTCATAGGTAAGTATTTGATACTGAAAACAATTACCACATAATTATTTATATACTTGATATATAGTTAGCTTGTACTTTTTATCTAGTTAGTAGTGAAGATTATTTTCTGTAATTTAACCTTGCTTAATAATTGATAGAGCAATTAGAAAATCCATTATTACTATGATGCTAGAGCTTTTCACAAATTCAAATTGTAGTTACTTTGACAAGAAAACTCATATGCGCTTAGTTCTATAAGCACTTTATAATCTTAGATAAAATTTTTACATTTTTTTCTCATCCTGAACCTCTTAATAAAAATATTCATAGCTTTATATGGCTTCAGTCTTGATAAACATTGTTTACTAGATCTTGTATTCAGGTATTAACAACAAATTTTAATTTTAACAAAGGTGTTTAAACACATGAAAAGAGTAAATTTGGCCACACCAAAGGATGACATGGAGTGCCTTAGTTAAAGTATATGAAGTATAGATGGTTTATATAAATGATAAGTAAAGGAAGAATTCCACCTGTCTGAAGAGTCTCAACTTTGAGGTGGAGGTGCACTGGTGAGTGCAAACATATAACTGATAATGATTTGCATGATAGCTAGTTATAATTAATAAGGTCATTAATGGGCTTTCTAATATCTGTATAAAAAATTAAACACCAGTGCATGAGGGTGGATAGTGATTTAGTAGGGCATACAACTACCAACTTGAAGGGTGCAAGTTTAACCCTGCCTATGCATATTTATTAGGGTGTCATCAAAAAAAATCTTATTTAGGTTAATAGATTACTGAACCAAACACCTTATATGACATAATTTAGCCACATTCAAGACCCAAAGGTTTAAAATAGATATTAACTTTTCACCATTGAAGTTAACGCTGTTCAAAATTCTGTAAGGCTTTTTATTTCCAGTGTGTTACTTTCCTGGTTGCTTACTTAGATAAACAAAATAAGTCCCAGAGCATAAATACCAGTCTGTCAGTTCACGTTTAACTTTTAAATACTTAATATTAAGGAATCATCTCAGGAGGAGAAAGCTGATAATTGAAGCTTGTTATTTGGCTTGGGGAGGAGACCTTAACTTGTTTAATGATAGAAGATGGATAAGATCTATTATCTTGGTCATCAAATTAAAAACGTTGGCAATATAAGCTAACATTGTGGGGCATCAAATATTTAGATCAATAAAAATTCTGAGCATCAAAATTATCATTTTACTTGACTGAAATCTGTGCAAGTTGACCAGGTGTCATGTCTCATGACATAATTTTTGGTGTAAATCATTGGGATAAGAAGGAAGTAAAGACCAAAGGGATCAAGTTAGTCACCCTCCTTGACCTCAGATATACTATAAATCAGCACCGGGTTAAGGCCAAGTGAGCCTAGTTAATCCCATGATATTGATTGATACAGTTCAATATGCTATATCAATGGTGCTAAAAATCACCTGTTATAGTTTAGACAATGATAGTTATTTGCATTTGATTTCCAAAATGCAGATTTAACTTATTTACAAAGTTTAATAGTACCAAAAAAGATAAAATTTAGCTGGTTTTGAAGGCATGAGCTCACACATACTTGAGTTATAGAACTACCATTGATGGCAGAATTGTGTTATTGGCCAAAATTGATTCCAAGCCTAGGCAAAGTGATCCAAGCCCATCATCCCAATTCTCTTTAAAATAGTGTTTCTCCAAAAAAATCTTTGTAAGTCATCTCGCTTATCTTAATAAATGCTATTTTATTATTGGCTATCCCATGCTACCTTTTGCAGCCCTTGTAGTTTACCTCCTTGGTGAGGTATTCTGGGTTTTATCTATAAGCTATAAGGGTGTTGGCACCTTACAAGGTGTATTTTTTTAATCTTTTTGGAGGTCTTTCTTTGGTTAGTTAGAGATAATCTCACACTAGATACTTTGGAGACTTGTGCTTTAAGGCTTACAAGTAGTTAATAATTCTTCTGGTTGTCTTGAAAAGGTTACAAATGTTAATCAGGCTTTGAGTATAATTCCTATATTGTGTAATGTGGTGTCTAATAAAACTTTGTTTTAGGATAGAGGTTTGAGGTCAATAAGGTATCTGTATATGATAATATCAAGTGAGTGTTTATGTTTATTATAAATATATTATCAAGGTCATGCCTTACATCTCAGGCCTTTACTTTAAAGTCCAAGAGATATAGAAAGGTATCAACTATATCCCGTTGGATATAAAGATAGCTACCATCATGTATCTTTATGCTTCCGATGGATGATCAGCCTGTTTAAACCAATCAAATAATCTAAAGCACCAGTATTTGGTATGGCTGCATTGATTATATCTATTCACGTGGTCAATTTATTATTGTTGAACTTGTAAAGTTGTACTTTTGCAGCTAGGGCATAAAGGCTCTACTATGTAAGTGAAGAGTTAGTAGACTAGCAGGTGCTGCACAAATTATTGTTTTCTATAGACTGGCTGAGAAAAAGTAGCATTCAAAGCATCGGATTTCTGACAAAACAAACACCAATTTTTGAAAAGCCACTCAAGACACGCTAGGCTAATCTTTTAGCTAGGCTGGTTTGTTGTTTCATATAGCCTATCTTCATACAATGTTCCTGTAAAACTGTTTTATGCTAAAAAACAACACATCTCTTTTAAATCTCTACACTTGCAATCCTTTTACATAATCAAAGTTCAGATGAGTTAAAATTTTTAGCCAGAACATAATCAAAAATCAAGAAGACAGATTTGTAGAATAATTTAATCTAAATAATTTTGCAGTTCAAATGTCAACCTTAAGCTTTAAAATTGTTACCCACTATGATTTGCAAAAAAGTCAGATACCGTGAGTATCTGCTAAACATACCAATTAAGGCAGTATCGTGACAAATCAAAAGCACTTTTTTGAAAACAATAACAAAATTAAGTACCACAAGTAAAGGATAAATGGCCAAAGCACTGAATAGCTTGTTTAATTCTAAGAAAACTTTATCTCTAAACCGAAGCTTAACTTGAACCTTGGGAGGTCAAAGGTGACTTGATCAAATCATTTTAGGTCAACTTTCTGAGGCAAGTTAAAATTGGGTTGCGATCAAAGATGAGAGATGGTTTCGAGAAGCACCTCCGTTTCTAGAACCTAATTCAAGTCAGCAATGGTAGAACGGCAACTTACCTTAAGAGCCTGATCAAACTCAAGCTTCGAGACGACAGCATGGAGCCAATCCATGGCAATCTTTTTTGGCCAGCCATCGAGCTGGTTGAGTTCGCGGGCGGCACTTTCCAATTCGCCTCTTGTAAGGTGGAACTGAGTGCGCGAGAGAACGGCCTCAACATCATCCCCCTCCACATATCCGGATTTCGTAAACATAAGGCCAGAGAGAACATAAGAAGTCATATGCCCTGCAATACCAGCACCCTCCTTAACCAGAGCTGCCCTTCGCACTTCTTCCCTGACGTCCTCAAACCGCGCAACTAAGTCATTGAGAGTAGGAAGGCCGCGCCTAGCTACTTCGGGATCAAGGCTACCCACCACAGCTTGGGCCACAGGAAACGCTTCCCCAATGTGCCGGAGATGGCGCAGTTCCTCGACAAAAGGGCGCGACACCGGTCCACAGATGGCATTGCGCAGGGCGTCAACAGCACATACTAGCTGCCTATGCTTTCTAACATAAGCCATCTCTTGGCTGGTATCAATAAGAGTATCCTCAAGCAGCTTCAGCTGCTGCAGAGCTGCATCCAGTTTGGCCAGACGTCTATTACGTTCCCTATCCACCACCAGGCGAGATTCGCGGCGCCACCACCGGCCAAGGGAATCAGCTTGCTGCTTCAATTTAGCCTCCAACTCCTCCTGCAGCTTTGAAATAAGCTCGGTTTTCTCGGCAGCAAATTGCTCCGTGAGCTGCTGAGAAGCCTTCCGCCCTGCCACTTCACTGTCGAATCGTTCCTTAGCAATGGCCGCCTCAACTCGAGCATCAGCTTCAGACTTAGACGCTGCCAACTCAGCCTCACTTCGGGCCCTGAGTTCTTTGAGATGGGGTCCCAAGCTATGCAATGATGCAAGGACTCGGTCATAATCCGCAATACTCTTTGCACTGAGGTGAGCCGTTTCAGGATTAACAGATTGAACAAACTGGGCAATTGAATCAATCACACTTTGGACCACGGCGTCATCGGTTTCAACAAGTTTCAAATCATTTGCAAATTTTTCCAACTTTTTAACAATTTCGCGGGTGAGGATGGCCTCCTTAACCTTAGACTCTAAAGAAGACCCCCGGATATAAACTTTCCCTTAAGCTCATTAAAATAGTCGGCCAATGAGCGATACAGCGTTTCCGAGTGTGCCTTAAACGCGTTGATTCCGTGACTCTCCTTAGCAGCCTTGTTCTCTAGTGAGAGCATAAATTCCAGAGCTTGTTTCCCAAGCGGCGCGTAGGCTATAAATTTTTCGCGGAAACCTTCATCGACTACGGCCGCACTAGCTGCACCGATATATGCGATTGAAGCAACGGCTGAAATCCCAAGGAAAATCGGGTAATACCTTGGTTTGGTCTCTTTTATGCCCGAGGTTTGAAACCTCTTAAAAAGTAAGTTAGATACGGCCTTTAGATGTAATAGAGCTTTAGAAATATGGCAACAGTTACATTAGTCTATTAGCAGTAAATGATGTTTTTAAATCGCCTAAGTAAAGCAGCTATTTAAATAATATGCTCTCATTTTTCAAGCATTAGCGGGTCTAGTATTATGGCGTGGATTAGGCCTAAGATTATTCAAAGATAATATAACCATAAACCAATCCAATAACCGTTTAAATAGCAATGTTATTAAAACCTGATGCAATTGGATATCGTTTAAGCCCAAAATTTGTACGTAGCCAGTTCAGTACTAAGACAGCAAATGTAACTAATTATATGAAAATGAAAACTCGAAACCTAGAAAAAAAATACGGTTGAGCGGGCTTGAGCATTTGAAACCTTCAAACTAACAAAGCAACCTAGCTCTCGTAAAGATTTAAATGAGCCTGCTCAAAGAAACGATTAATTGATATAACAGATCAGTTGATGGTGCGTTCAAAAACCAAACCACAGATGTTTAAGGGAAAATAACTAAAAATAAACCCAAAACAAAGCGATCGCAGATAGGAATCAAGCCGATTTATACCTTAGATACAGATGAACACAGATTGAGATTGCTTAAGCGAAGCTTAAGGCGGTAAGAAGCTAAGCGGCCCACAGATACCATTGCGTAGACGTAATCTCACAAAGCGTAAGTGTCAGAATCGGTTTTATTCGGCTTGTTAGACGCACTAGGAATGCTACACCCAAGCTGCTGATGGTTCAAGGGTTGTAATCCAAAGTTCAAGGCTGTTAGCTAGCCAACTCTGACGTATAACCATCTGACCAGTAATAGTTCGATCTCTCTATCCATTATTTGAATCGATCTCAGTTAGATAATTGGTTATATTACCCTAATCGACTCAAGTTTATGGTAAACTAGCATGTAGACTTAGCTTCGCCCGAGTTTAATTCTACCTCTAGTTATATAAACAGAACTCAAAATGGAATATGATCTTGCCAAATTTTATCTAGCTCTTGTGTTGATCCAAATCTATATACTCCCTTATCTGCATTCTGCTAATCCCCACACCATGGATGCTCCCATGCCCTTGCTTTCTGGCTTGTGCCACTGTTTAAGCTAAGCTAACAGTGAGTTTACTGAACCTCCTAACCTCATTTCCCTTCTTCTTTGGTGTTATAGCAGTTTCTGCTATCTCCCTGGTTGTGCCTGATTTTAGTATTGTTTCATTCATTTTGGTTATTCTTGGTATTAATCGTTTCATTTTGATATTTTTATTATATTTTCACTCTATAAGCATATCAATATTATCCATCCCCTTATTGGCTTGCCTCAGATAAATTTGGTATATTGACAGAATATACCTAATTTACCCAGGGTTACTCATTAATTTTTGAATTCATTTTATTTTTACACAGCGTAAGCGGAAAGTCCAATTTAATTGTCTAGTTGAGAACTAAAACGATTTATTGATTACTAGCCATACATTACCCGTGCTTCGCTACGGTGTCTATAGAATTTCAGATATTCATTTATTAATTTAGATTTTATATTATAGATAAACAATAATCACTCAGCCAATTCTAATTGCTCAATTGAATCAGCCAAAAACCACCAACCACTCAGCTAAACCTAGCTGAATTTATCAAAACAGCTAATAACTAATCACCCCTCAAAACTAAACTGTGCCCTATCGATTCAATCAAAAGTCATTAACCACTCGGCTAAACAAAATAAACTTATCGAATCAATCAAATAACACCGAATTGCTACCCGAAACATCGCTATATTTAAAATCATTGTGTACGTGATGTCTTCCAAACTAAATCAACTTCTACTTAACTTCCCAAAAGTATTTATTAATTAGGGGAACCAAATTAAGCAGATTTTTTAAAATTATATAACCCTACATCCAGATACCCATTATTCGCTGCGGTATTTAAAGTTTATCAGATGATAAGCTCACACTGATAGCCTAAAGCTGTGCCAGCACTACTCTCGAGCCACTTGGACTAACAGCTTCGCTGTTGCCCTCGTGGCTGGTGAGTTGATTATCCTAACTACTTAATCTATTTAAACTCTAGTACTGATTTTTGTTTAGTTTCGAGTGAGCAATTTGGTAAATTATTAGATAATATTCACCAATTCTCACCCACTCACCCAAATTGATTGAACATATTCGATTCGTTTCAGGTGAGCAGATTGGTGAATTATTAGCTAATATTTGCCAATTCTCACCCACTCACCCAAATTGATTGAACCTATCAGGCTCAAAGGTTTCAGATATCAGTCAGTCAGTACATCAGTCAGTATGTCATTCAGTATGTCAGTCAGTGAATGTGTTTTATTAAGTAGATTACAAAGTAACTTGCTTTTTGCTTCAGCCACCTCCCAAGTTATCTGCACCTCCATTGGCTCCTCACCCTACCTAAGGAAGCAGGCTGCCAACATCTAGCACTTTTGTGCAGCAAAAGGTGTTTGGTTTAGGTCCTCCAGCCCACCAAGAATTTCAAAGATACTACTACTACAAAAAGGCCATGTAATGCATTTAATATTCTCTCAACCAGGTTGGTTGGATAGTGTAAGTCTGGGGGAGTGCCCCTCTGCTTGGACAGGGTGACATTCCCTTTCTCATCAAAAAGGTCCAAGAAGGACAGCTACTCCCTCATCTCTCAGGGCAATCTTACCCATATGGTAGATGAGAGGTGGGTAACAGTTACCCCTTAAGGACCCTGCCACCTATCCCAGTATTAACTTCAGCTGAATAGGTACTGCAAATCTAGAAAAATTTGTTTCAAACTATTTGAGAGTCAGTATCCTCATAAAGTAAAGGGTTTAAATAAGGTTGATGGCAACAAGCCTTCAGCATCAAGGCCTGAGAGCACCAAACCATTAAAAATAAGGCCCAATAGGTGTGTATCTTCAATTGAGAAAGTGTCCAAGGTCAAATCTTTGATGAAACTTGCTGATGACATTGGCCATTGAAAAAAGTTGCTGCCAGTTCAGAACCCTCCCTAAAAGTATCAAATTCTTTGTTCTATGAATCTTGCTTAGTCAAACAGATGCCAAAGTGACTGGGTGCAGGCAGGTTGGGCACCCCAAATCAATTATCTATTTAAGCAGTCTTAACACATTGAGAAAATTGACATTCAGTTCTCTTATTTTAAAAATCAATAAAAACTATCTGCACTCCAATTTATATGATTAGTTTACATTTTTTTCCAATCCCTGTGACATCTCCAATGTGGCCTCATGGGCCTCTTATTGACTGGGCTATCCCAGTCATGTTAGTAACTTTGGTCCCTACCACAATCAATTAGGCCTATTATATTAAGATTTTTGTGGAACTTTCCGAATTGTGAGACCATCCACCAGTAGGATCTCAGTATTTTGTGGGCCCAACTATCCCCGCTCCAGGTGAGGATCTTCCCAATCATCAATGTTGTCATACCAAATTCTCCTATGGAGAGCATCAAATTACCCAATCCAATCTTGCAACTCCCTATGCCCAGGCCCATTGGCCCTGGAGCTGCAGTAGCCTGGTTTCTTGATGGGTTGCTTTTTATGCTCATGGCATGCCAACATTCAATTGTTACCTATCTACCTGCACACTTTAATGTCATTCAAGAAGCAATGCCTCTGGAATTCTAGCTCACCTTTTGGGTGTTTCTGCATCTAACTGGCATACCAATCTAAACTTTATCTGCTGTTTCCCCAACATATTTGACTATCCACTGTTTCTGGCCATTTCTGCACACCTCATCAAGATGAGTGCAGTGTTAAGAACATGTCTGTAATGCTCTGGTTCCAGTAGAGGTGGGGAGCAAGGGCTCACCCCACTTCTATGGAACCCACCGCTGAATATAAGGTAAGCAGAGCACCACCCAGAAAAACAGTGTACGGAAAACCCAATCAAGGTGGGCACACATCCAGCTAACTTGGATCTGGTAGAGGTCAGCAAACAAAGCTAAATATGTGCCCATAAAATACAAAAATGAACGGGTCTTTTAATAAACCTGATGACCAACAAGGAAAGTTGGTCTCGCAGAAACATATATAAACATTGAGGGGAGAGCTTTCAATTAGCAGAATTGATGCTAAGCCTAGGCAAACCAATAGGCGCACGCTACCATCAGTCAGGGTCTTATAGCTCATGATTGTCTGAACTTGAGTTATAGATTCCAAATTGACTCGCCCCAACTTTGAAATTTAAAAAATGAAACGGGTTTCAAATCCCTGTTTCTCCAGTAACTGTAACAAAACATCAGAATTGAGGACGTAGCTGATGAGTTTTAACGCCCTAGCTGTAATGCCAGGCTGAGCATCACGCACATCCCCAGGACCAACCTGGTCATAACTTGGCTGCACCCAGCGCTGGTCCAGGGTATGTTTCAAGTCAGGAAGGCCTTGTAACTTGACCTTTTTGGCCTCCTGACACCCATCCTTGTCCTTGTAAACAATCTCCTCATTTATGTCATGTGGCAATGTCATGCAGCAGTAGTCACCCTCTACAAGATGAACGTGCATTTGGTAGTCTTCCTTATGTTGTTCATTTGGCCAATAACCAATTTTGTGAACAGCTCCCAGATAGTTTTGGAGGAATTCCTCCATAATTGCATTGCCCCACTGCCCGCTACTTTCCCCTTGGCTCACCCTCAAATTAGGGGATTTGGGTGTTTCCTCCTGTGACGTTGCAAATAAGGTCCTTGATGCCCTCGCTAAAGTGCAAGTGCAGTCTGCAGTTACACTAAAAAGTGCCACTTCACTGACAAATGCTCAGTAGGGTGTTGTCCTTTTGGATGCAGTTGAAGGTGAAGCTTTTTGGTGGGTGTGAGGTCTTCTGAATTCTGCTATTTGGGTAGGTGACTCCATCCCACTTGTTGCAGTAGTGTCAGCAGCTTTAGAATCTCCTGTACCACATTCTGAGAAATTGTTCCAATTATTCTCTATGATTGCCAAAGCCCCTAGCATGGTTTCTTTAGTCACATCTTTCCGTGATCAAGCCTCAGCGCTGGATCTCCCAGAGATGTGCTCCAAACTTTCCAAACTAAGTTGTATTCAGTCTCCGCTCATCACATTGCTTGGTCCACCCCAATGGAAACAGTGGATCAAATTTTCAAGGCAGCGACTTCCATTAATGCAGCTCTCCGCCACACTCCCTACCCTCAAAATGGGAACCTCATGATTGGATTTGCCAAGTTGCCTTGGGTTCTGATTCCAACATTGAATCAGTATTTGTAACGGTTCCAGGACTGATGCCACCTTTGCACCCGAGTTGATTTGCTCCAGCTCACCTATCTGCAAGTTGAAGGAGGTCCATCCAGGAGAGGACGTGATACAACCTTTTGTTCGCCCAATTTTGCTCTTTTAAAGGGAGTCTGCTTTTCCTCCTGATTTAGTTGAATCTCTTCAGTGTCAGCAGAATGACCAGATCTGCCAATAAACAGAATTACACCTACTTTTTATTACCAATAAAAACTAGTATTAGGGCACGCTAGGTGTCCTTTAAGGCCTTGATTGACATTGGAGCATTATGCAACTTCATGAATCTGGACTTGACCCAGCAGCTTGATCTAGACTTGACCTGGGGCTAGCAGTGTTGGTCACCTCATCGGCCTCCCAGATGACCTATAAAGTATGGCGCCCAGTACCCTTCTTTATTCACCAGCTTAGTTTTTGCTATCACTTCTTGGCAATGCCTAACCTTGTGTTCCTGGTAAGTTTGGGTGTGGGTTGATGGAATCAGCAGCATGTGCGAATCCACTTGGGATCTATTACGCTGTCATTTATAACAGTCAGGTGAAGGGGAGAGTTTCCCTTATTGGATCCCTTACTAAAGCTCAAAGCCATGGATTGGTTACAACCCTCATGTCTCCTGTAGACCTTCCGCAAGCTTTCTCCACTACGTTGATAGGCTATCAGAGCATCTTTGATTCCAAAAATGATAACCAACTTCTCCCACATATAGAATTTGATTTAACTTTTTTGGACAACGGTGGAGGTTATGAACTTAAACTGCCCCCTGTACCTGCATACAGCCGGAGGAGGAGGCTGCCCTCAATGCATGGTTTGATGATATGCTCAAGAAGGGTTTGTTGTTCAAAAAGACATCCCCAGTTACCTCTCCCATTGTCGTTGTCAAGAATGTAGATGGTTCCCTTTGTCACTGCATGGATTACGTCAACCTTAATGATATCAGGTTCCATGACCTGTACCTACTGCTATTGAAACAGACAATCATCCATGCAATTTCCAAGTTTCAAGTGTTCTCAAAACTCAAACTGATTAGCATTTAATCAAATTTGAGTGGTGGAAGGTCAGAAATGACTTACTGCTATCCTGAAAAGATGAGGAATATTCCAAATTTGAGTGATACCTTTTGGGCTAAAGTATGCAAAACCAACATTCAAAAGGATGATCAAAAGTGTGCTGGGTGAGCTCCAGTTCATCTGTGAGGTCACATATATCAATGACATCCTGGTACCCTCTCCCTCTCTTAAACAATATGAAAAATAATTCCAGGTGGTAGTGACTGTCCTTAATAAGGCGGGTCTGTTTGGCAAGCCATCAAAATGAAAATTCTATTTGAAGGAATTCACATTCTTGAGCAACCTTATCTTAAAAGATGGGTACACCTTTCCACCCAGGAATACTGGATGCCATCTGCGAATGGCTGATTCACTCAACTCAGAAGCAACTGAGAAGCTTCTTGGGTACCATTATATTCCTGAAAAGATTCTCTCTTGCACTCACATAGTTAGCTGCCCATTCCATCCGCTCACAGGCAAAATGGTCCCTTTTGCTGGACGCTCAAGTGCCATCAGGCATTTGATTTTAAAAAGAGTTGTTTTTTTGCACCACATCCTTAAGCATGCAAATCCCTCTAAATTCTATATTGTATTGTGTGATGTATCTTCCACCGCAGTAGGGGCTGTCTTTCTCCAAGAGCTTGATGGGTTGGAACACCCAATCACTTCTTTTTCCCACAATCTTTCTTGAAAAAGCAATCCTGAGCCATCTACAACAAGAAGCTAGCAGCTGTGGCACGGCTTTGAACTACTGGCGATATCTCTTACAGGTTATTCACCATGAGTTGCCTGTGTGAACAGACCACCAAGCTTTTCTCTATTTCTGCAAGCCATATGTTAAAATCTTGGGCTTTGTTGACTTGCTTTTGGCCCTGAATTTCAACTGCACAGATTCGTGGATCCTGGCGTTGATTATCTGAATGAGATTGATAGACTGGGGCAATAATAGTATGAAGACTATTATGGTTGATTGCCCAAAAGCCACGTTGAGAGTAAAGTCCAACGCTAAACTGCTGCTTTTTCCCCTTGAAGATATTTTAATACTGGTAGAGAACACTTTCCCTATTTCCTTCTCGCAGAGCCAAGCGGAGATTTTGATATTGCCAACCTAAGGATATCTGATCCTTGCACTTTTCTCTTAAGAGTAATGTTTAAAAAACCAATGTTTAAACAACTAAGCTAATATCAGTTTGAATCTGCTTTTATTAGGGAATAATTCAGGGTTTTTATAGTAGGAATCAGCACACAACTTTTCAGCTGTCCGCTGAGAATATTTGTGCTCCTATACTAGTTTGACCCTCAGTGTTAGGCACCAAATCTCGTTGGGTACCGTTGACTTAGGTTTTTTAGGCAGCATAATCCTCGGGTGTTCTGCAGACCAAACAATTGGTATTAGGTACTTGAAACCTATTGTTTCAGCTGATGATAATCCCACTCTTCCTCCGGCATTAAAACAATTTGATAGTTTCTGATGACTCCAATCCATTCTGCTCTGAACAATTCCTGATAATTTGACTATTGAGTATTATCCAAATATCAAAATATTGCTTAATTTTATCAGGGATGATGCCTGATAATAATTCATTAGTTGGCAACTTCTAATATTATTAAGGATGCTGCCCAACAAGATTCTCATCTTTTGGCCACTATTGCCAATCCTCTACAATTATAAATTAAATGTCAAATCTTATATTTGGTCAAAGGGTTGGATTATATGGTCATCTGCAATTCTGACACCATAGAAATTGGCACACCGGGCAGGCCCAAACCTACTGGGACTTGTGCAGTTTTAATTTCAAATGAGAGTTTGGGAAAGGAGCATTAAATGTCCTTCCTGATTTTTCTAAGCTGCAATCCTGCACTTTGCCCAGCCAACTCAGATGAGGCAGATGCCATCACATCATTCTCCAACCCAAATCATAGCCATTATACCACCTGTGGTCTTGGAAGCAGACTTAGCTCCAGATGTGCCATTAATTTTTTTGGGTCTTAGCAGCGCAAATGGCATATGTGAAAGGTTTGGATCTTTTGAAGCGTTGGTCTTTCTCAATTTTAAAGCATTTCTTTTATTCTCTGGGTGAGGGACTCATTCAGTTTAGGTCACAGTTGTGGGTCCCTCCCCTCCTTTGAGCCAAAGTAATTCAGGATCATCACAATCCTCCTGCAGTCAGTCACCTAAGTAATAAGAAGTTCATCAATTTAGTTAAGCGTACTTATAACTGGCCAGGCTTGTCAAAGGATGTTCCAGAATGGATCATGGACTGTGTGACTTGTGCGTGGGCTAAATCAGACTGGTTGGTAGGAATGGTCTCCTGCACCCCTTACAGCAGCAGAAGGGCCATGGACATTGATGTCCGTAGACTTTATTGTTGAGCTACCCAACTCCAAGGGGTTTACAGCAGTTATGGTGGTTATAGACCGCTTCACTAACTTCTTATTTATCATGTGCATCTCCTCCATTACTTCTGAAGAAACTGCTCTCCTATTTATGCATCATGTATTTTCAATGTTTGGACTCCCTTAGGAAATTACCAGTGACTGTATAACCCAATTTATGGCGCGGTTTTAGAATGAGCTCTTGGCAATCTTAAAGATTTTGCCCTGTAGCTTCACTGCATACCATCCAAAGTTGGATGTCCAAACTGAACAGGTCAATTGGATCTTGGAACAGCATCTGTGGTGCTATGCTGCAGCCGCTCTTGATACCTTGGCGAATGACCTTCCCCTTGCTCAGTTTGCATATAACCTTGGGAAGCATGCATCCACAAGCTTTTCCATATGAAGCTGCCTTAGGGTATAATTCATCGTTTTTGGTTGGCCCATGCCTTCGTACAGGGGTACCAGATGCTGCAGATCATGACCAGCATAATTTTGCCAAACAGTCCCTGTTTTGGAGCATTAGAAAAAGGCCATAAGTAATCACAAAAGGCTTGCAGATGAAAGTGACTCCTGGTGTATGAAATAAAAGTAGGCTCACTTTCAGGAGAGTGTCTATAACTCATTAGTTCCCAGTGAGGTGGTGCACGGTGCACAGCCACATTTACAGGGAGCTAATCATCAGTATTAAGGTGATATTATCCCCGCAGAAGGTGCTGGAGCTAAAGTAACAAAGAACAAGGGTGTGCAATGCGGTATTTATTAATATGTAGTGAACAAACAACAAGACTTGGGTGAACACCAACGGAGTGTCCATATCTAAGCTTTTATCAGGGTTAGAGTGCTTGGATACCTCGGTCTGGAGGTGACCAGGGCGGCCCAACGGTGCCCCTGATTCAGTTGTAATTTTAGTGCAAATTAAATCAGCTAACTTTTCTAGAGACCTCCTTGAAGAGGTCTGCGCATAGGTTTTCCTAAGTTAACATAAGAAAAAACATTAACGAGGGTTTATACTTAAAGGGAAGATGACCAACAAGAAAGGTTGGTGTCAAGCAAACATATTTAAGCTAATTTGGGGAACTATCAATTGGTAAAAGTGGTGCTAAGTCCATGTGCACCAATAAGTGCATGCTTCCATCTGACAGGGTACTATACTTTGAGAATGACTGAACTTGAGTAATTGATTGAAGGTATGACAGCCCAAGCTGGAAATTTTAAAAATTGAACGAGTTTCAAGACCCTATTCACCAAGAAACCTAAGTGAACCGTCATTATTAATCATATAGCTGGTTCATTTTAACGCACCTGCTGTAACGCAGGGATGAACTTCTTGCATATCCTCAGGTCCAACCTGGCATATCTCACCTAAACCCAGCGTTGGTCCAGGGTATGTTTGAGGTCTGGAAGGCCTGCCAACTTCACCTTTTTAGACTCTTGTTGACCAGCATGTTCCCTGCAGTTAGTCCCCCCAATCATGTCATTTGGACATGAAATTACCCTATCACCTTTTGGGGCTCCACCCCTCTCCAGAGGCTTTTGCCAGGGCAAAGTTCTTGTGGGCGGGGGCCAGCTTCATAGCAGCGACGGCTTGCTTGGACTTTGAACCTGCAGCCTCCATGAAACGCTTGTGGAAATCTAATATTAAATCTTGGGCATGGGCGCAGTCACATGCTGGTACCCAATTGTTCTCTGCTGCATCAAAACCCTTCAAAGATACAAAGTACTCCAGCCTTCTTTTTACTTGGCGTATGGCTACTATCTCCTCCACTTCCCACTCCAGTGCCCTATCCATGAGATAAGCCTCTGGAGTCTCTGGTGGAGGACTCTTAAATAACGTAAGCTTGCTCTCATGGAATACTGAAAAGATACAAAACGATGAGGGGAAATCCAACTGGTATGAGGCGTGGCCCACCTTTCTGATAATGCGATAAGGCCCGATCCTCTTTGGTCCCAGTTTTATTATGGTTGCTTGATTGGGATGATTTAGCATCCTGCATCACGAGATCTCCTTCCTTGTACGCTTGTCCAAATCATCTCTTATCATCAGCGTTCTCATTGTAAGCCTGCATGGCCACATCTAAATTCATGCTCACCCCTGGTGTACTTTATAGATCATTATGGTAAAGTCCACCATTGCTTCCACCTTAGATCCACAACTGGGCTCCATGTTGAAGATAGGATTAAAGCCATAGTTGGCGAAGAAGGGGGAACAACCAATTGATGCATGTTGGGCTTTGCTATATCTGAATTGGGCCACAGGGAGATGAGAGCCCAATATGGATGATCTTCAGCGGTGTAACACTGTAAAAACTGTTCTAGACACTTGTTCACTCTCTCAGTCTGACCATCTTATTGGGGGTGATAGGCAGTTGAATGGCAGAGTCAGATTTGCAGAGCCTTACACAACTCTTAAAAAAGATGAAGGTAAACTGGGGGTCCACGATTGCTAGTTATTTCTTGAGGACCATGTGAAAAGCAAACACATGGATGACAAAGCGCCTAGCCATCTCAGCCGCGGTTACTGTGGTTCTGCAGGGAATAAAGTGGGTAAACTTTGTAAAACGGTCCACCACTACCATTATAGGATTGTAGCCTTTAGATATGGGCAATTTCACAATAAAATCCACCTATAAAGAAGTCCAAGACCCTTCATCCTTTTGAACTGGTACCAACAACCCTGCTAGTGGCTGTCAATTCAGTTAAATTTGATTGCAGACCAAGCATTATTTACAATACCTGTCCACTTGAGCGGCTAACCCCTTCCAATTGCAAGGGTGGCAAATTAGTTCCAAAGTCTTCACCTTCCCAAAATGACCAACGGTGATTCTGTCATGATAATCCCAGATGATTTCCAAGTGAAGAGGTCTGGTGGTTTATATTGGCACCCCTGAAACCACACCATCGCATCCTTTATGTGATAACCCCTGGTTATATCCTCCTAATTCAACGCGCTCTTAGTAAGGACCATAGTGTATTCTGCCAACAAAGGCTGTTAAAGGACTACCTTTCTGAACATACCATATTCCTATGCATTTTACAGAGGAGCAAGCGCTGGCCCGTGGGCCAAGGGAGAGGGAAGTTGAGGTACAATATTACCCAGCGGAGTCAGTAAACGGGTATTATGCACCACTACCTCCTTAGGATCAGGAGCTTGTGCAGGGTTGCAGCTCAAAGCATCCGCCAAACCATTCTCCTTGACCTTGGAAAACTCATAGTAAAACACAAATTGGGCTAAGGACTCATGCCAGCGGGTTTGCCATGGGGTCAAGACATGAGGTGCACGGTAGTATAACAAGGTATGGTGGTCTGTACGTACTTGAAAGGGTTGGAATGAGCCATGCAAGTGATGACGCTAATAAGTCAGCGCCTCAACCACTGCTAATAACTCTTTATAATATATGGCATGGTTCAACTCAGGCAGAGACATCTTCTTAGAGAAATATTCCACCGGATGCTCTATACCATCTTCACCTACTTGTAATAAGGCAGCCGCTATGGCAAAGTTGGAGGCATCAGTAGACACAATGAACTCCTTTTTGGTATCTACATGGAGAAGGATGGATATGGATAATAGGGTGCACTTCACCGCTTGAAAAGCATCCTCTAAAATGGGGGACCGCTGAAGTACCTTGCACCGCTAGCCTTGTATAGGGGAGCCGCCATCTCAGACAGATTGGGAGTGAACTTCTTGAGGAACGTGCACGTCCCCAAAAAGCTTCTTAATTCCTTAACTGAGGTGGGGGTAGGCCACTCACAAATCGCATTCTCCTTGTCTGGAGTTATCATATGCCCTTGGTCAAACACAACGGTGCTCAGAAAAGTGACCTGGGACTTGAAAAATCACATTTATTTATTTTTGATGTAAGGTCAGCTGCCCTCAAACGCTCCACCATCTGACAAAGGTGTACTACATAGGACTCCTTTTCAGGGAAAAAAACCAGAATATCATCCACGTAGGCTACTGCGTATACCCCCAGCAGGTCCCCCAAAGCCACATCAATATAGCGTTGAAAGATAACAGGGGTATTTTTAAACCCAAAGGGCATAACCTGAAAATGGAAAATTACCTTTTCTGGTA
>JAKSZP010019166.1:0-32012 GCA_022478985.1 Massospora cicadina
AGATAGTGGGAATCTGAGGAGTCATGTTATTACCTTACTGGCTGGATATGAACGGACTGATAGAATGGGACAATGGAATGCTGGCTGTGACGCTGAGGAAGCCATTGCGTGGAGAACTTTCGCGTGAGGAACATACCTCAGTTCAGTGACATTTGCATATAACATGAGTCACCATACGGCAATGAGAAAAACGCCACTTGAATTAATATATGGAAGGAGGGCCGTGTTACCACCAATTCTATATTTGGTGGTTGAACCAACATTGGGGCTGAGTGCCAAGCAGTACCTGCATCAACTTTTGAATATTCTGATTAAGATGTAATAACAAGCATTTGATATGACTATGAAGAAGAGAATCAAGGCAAAAATGAAATATGATAAGAACTGACTGCATTATCAGAATACCAAGTAGGTGATAGGGTTGCCTATTGTGACATGCATGGGTTTGGAAGAAGACAAAGTTGGATACGCTGTGGTAGGTCATTTGAGATTATTGCCAAGACGGCGAGGGACGCCTATTTCATCACGAAACTCTTGGATGGAAGGACTGTGAATTGAGTCCATGATAAATATCTAAAGCAGTGTATCAAAGAAAAAAAAATAAAAAGAGTGTTCCCAATAGATATCTGAACCTTTGGGATGGTTATGTCCTGATAATTTTTGGTTAAGTCCTAAAAAATGACAGCTGAACCAAAATAGATGGTTAAGTCTTAAAAATAAGATCTCTGAACTATAGAAAACTGGTAGGTCAAAGTATACCTTAGAACTAGTTTGGGTGAATAAATAAAAAAGATGGAACACTGAACCAAGTGAAGGTCATCTCCCATATAAAATAGAGAAAAAATAAAAAAATTTATAAGAATAAAAGGAAAAAACAATAAAACGGACAGAATAAGAGATATTTTCATAATTTTTTATTAGTTATCCTCAACTCGGGATGAATTTGACTATATCACCTCTTGAGGGAGGAAGTATGTATAACAGTAGGGGTGAATAAACTTTCAAAATTCATGTGAGATTGGATGCTAGCAGGAGCTAGAACAACTTGAAGCCAAGTTTGTTGAGCAGAGACTGATCCCTGCAAAAACGCAATGAGGGTAGAGAGATGGTGATATTTGTACTTGCCAAATGTGATACCCTGGATTGGGGAAGTAAGCAACAGAACAAGAAGAAGCAGTTGGCAAATAACCCCAAGTAATCCCAATATAGCACCAAAGCTGAAAGCTTGGTCTTAAGCACCTGCCAATGGGCTTCATTAAGAACATTGGACATATGAGCTGGCATTGTGCAAGGGATACTAGGCAGGGGTTGCTGAATCATGCCCCAATTAAAGCCTTAAGAGGTAGGTATTGATGGGATGTGCCAGAAACAAGATAGTCATGCAAGGAGTGGACGGCACTCTGAAGATGACAACTATGAGCTTCTTGAATCTGAAAGCAGAATGAGCGATGGAATCCAAGAGAGACTGAAAGATTTGTGGCCCAACTTCATAGAACTTGACCAGCAAAAAGAATGGCATAGGCTGCAACGTCTCAATCTAGGATGTTTTTAAGATTGGAGGGGTTCAGAGATATACACAAAGCCTCAGTTACTCAGGTCCTCAATTCTGCATAGAGGAGTTCAAAATGTTCACTATTTCTAATGGCCAGTTTGGTTGACAGAACAGCTGGTTTATAAAACTGGTTGAGTCAGAAAAGGAACTCCAGAAGCAAGTCAGATCAGGCAAAGAACAATCAATCAATATTGGAGGGCATTGCTTCAGGAGGTTTTATGATGATAGTAGGAGTATATGCAAGAGGAGCCAAATCCATGAAAGTATCATAATCTAATTCAGGAATCAATGAAAGATGGAGGATTGTACATCGATGAATCCCCCCCTTGGGTTGGGACCATCTAGTACTAAAAAAAAAAAGAAAGATGGAGGATTGCTGCAAGTCATTTAAGATGATTGCTACTCTGGATTCATTGGGGTTGGATACAGTTTCCAGTAGTTCTGAAGAAGGACTGTCTATGGGTGCTTGACTAAAAGTATGAGTACTAGGAGGACCATAGCAGAGACTTCATTGTGCAGATCAACTCATCAGTTGGAAGAGCTGAGCATCTTTATCAGACAGGATGTCAAGCAGCTGCTGGTACCGAGATTCTAAGTTTAACATATGATCTGGATGAGAGAAGGATGTCAGACCTTTTATACTAGTTGAACTTATTCGCTTAGGTATCAATTAAGCTCTAATTTCGGAGAAATAGTTCTCAAAATTAATGAGATAAGCTCTTCAGAAAAGAATTAAAAATAATATGAGCAAAAGGTTATTATGAGAAAAAACAAGAGTGAATATAAATGAGCATTTTTAAATTTTGCTTCAAGACAAACATCAATGGCAGCTACCTCCTGTTGAAAATGAGGAGGAAGATCAGAAAATCAAGGACGCCAGACCAGGGTCCTGAATATGAAAATGGTCATATGCCCTGATGGGGGGAACCCAGCTTTCTGGGACTAGCATCATCATGAGTAAATCAATCAGCCTGGCATTAGTGGGTTGTGAGGACCACGTCTGAGGAGGCGGTAGCGAGGAGGAAGAGGAAGAGAACCACATGCCAAAGGTTAACCTGAGCAGCGTTGAAAGAAGATTAACTGTGCTCCACTAGAAACCAGGTAATATTTGACCTGGTCTGAGGTGTTAATCTCCTATCCTAATCCTATCCTCGCTAGAAATCTAGGCAAGAGGGGAGGATATTTTGGTATTTTTACCCACCTTTCCAGCCTCCTAGGTTACCTGTGGATTGTTAGGGGATAATCTCGATGGTGAGTGAATGGATATCAGCTGACCCCAATTTTGGGTTAATAACGTTGGGGGATTTTAGGTAATTTACCAGGTTTGGATCCATCAGGGGATCAGGCTGGGTGAATGCTTAAGATCTTGTCAGGCAGAGTTGCCAACATAATGGGGCATTTAATATTTGATTGATAATTAGCTATCTGGTGTACCAATTAGGATCAGTCAAGTTTCATCACTGACCAATTGGGAATTTAATGAGCAAGTTGCAAGGCGAGTGATGCCACTTGCAACTAGAAAATCAATCAGTTGGTTTGCAACCTGCCATAATGAATAACAAGTCACATTACCTAAGCAGTTCGCTCAACAAATATGGTTGGTTTGGTGGGATCAAATGGGAAACGTTAGGGACACGTTCTCTGAAACTGTCCATTTTAGGTCTCAAGGATGTCTGATCAAGGAATCCTACCTGATGGAGAAGATCATCACTGGTGAGATGACAAAGGTAAGTTCAACAGCAACAGCTACCATTCCATGGCTGAGGCATCAACTGAGGGTTGGGCTCCAAATTTTCTCTATTAACTCCCTCTGATAATTCACATAAAAACCTTGATCAGAATTCATTATTAAGTTCTATTTATCTTCAGGAATTTATTGTTGTGTGCTATAATTGGGGACTCTTTTGTTGGATAAATAGGATTGAGAATCCTTGGAAGAGAAGCTGAACTTAGACAGGAAAATCTGAAGACTTTATGTCAAAAGATGAAAAGTCATGAACTTCTGGATCTGAGCGTGGATCAAGTTAGATGGATAAGGGAACAAGTTCCTATAGTCAACATCAAGAGTACTTCGTGGAGAAGTACAGGTCTAGAGCTGGACCATAAAGGGTTATCTATTCAACTACAGACAATAGTCTTCATACTATTATAAACCAACTATCAATTACTATCAAGCAATGTGTGTAAGTCTTGGGGAACGTCCCCTGTGCGTGGATCAGGAAATCTTCCCATTTCCAAGTAAAAAGGGTCTGAAGAGGGTGGCTTTACCCCTCATTACCCAGGGTGACCTCGCCCATGTGGTAGACGAGCGCTGGGTAATAGCTCTCTCTTCAGATTCCTCCCCTGGTGCCCAAACTCACCTCAGCTGAACTTGTCCGCTGGATCAGGGAAATCTGCACCAAGATCACCTAACCAAAGTTGATTGGTCCAAAACCAATGGAAATCAATCCTGAAAATTGAGATTCACATAGTTGTAAAGGGACAAAGATTGAAAGAATCAGCTGGAATCACTGACAGTTTTGATTTGGCCAGCAGTACAATTGTCAAAGCTAACACCCTCTCAAAATTGTTGAGGATTATCCCCAATGTGCAGGTAGTATCCTCGGAAGCCATTGATGATAGTTTGAAGCCCTCATTCAGCAAATTGGGAGTTGCAGCTGATGCAACTCTTTTGACTGAACGAATAGCCCAGCGACTAGGCATGGGTGGGTTGGGCATCCCGAAACTGTTTCCAACCAATTGGGACCACCCATATGTGGGGTGGCCCTGGGGAATTCCTGTTGCTCGTCAGGCCAGATGCCATTGCACCAATTGCTGGAAATGCAGTTGAGCCTCAGTTCAGGCATTTGAGGTCAAACTGATAGTGACTTGGCCTGCCACCAAATCCTTTGATGTCAGTTCCCATTGAGCTTATCTGGCTCCTTCCCTGAAAAATTCGCCGTTTAGGTTGAAATTGAGGGACCCAATCCCTGCTTGTTCCCACATCAATAGACCACTATTTAATTAGTTGTGTCGCACTGAGAATATTGTTTGTCATTTTTCTTTATTTCCCTTTCAATAAATTTTCGCCACAAAAATTATCAATTTTTATTTTATTGATATCCTTCTTGCCATAGTCTCGATGGCATTTCCCTGGTGTCCTGTTAGTCCCTATACCAGATGGGCTTTAACAGTTTTGATGATTACTATGACCCACACCATTGTCAACTGGATTCAGCGAGCCAGACATTTCTGGAAATTCAACCCCCTTATTTTGACTATCCGCCATCAATATACTGGGACCTCGTGGCCTTACATCCACCATTTCCAAGCAAGGATACGCCCCCTTGTCTACTTAGTTGTATTGAACCCACCTACCAGTAACCTTGTAGAAACTATACCAGTGGTACAATCCCCTGCATTGAGACCCCCAGATTTCTGGGTTTTTCTCCATCTGGTTTAATTTTAGGGTTGCTATTCACATTAACCCTACACCAACGATTTATCATTTCCAAATTTGCGACTCCATATAACGTCATATGTGCGTCAATGCCCCTGGCATTCTGGATTGCTTTTTGGGAGATCACGCATCCCAACTGGCAGGCTGGTCTAAACTTCTTCTGCCGTTTTTATGACAATGTAAATTGTGCACATATCAACCTGAGAAGTTAACATTTGAGGAACTATCAGTCTTTAATAATTTTTGAAAGTCCAAAATTTTTAACAAATAATTAATTTAGAGCTTGGGCAGGCAAGAAGGGTAGATTGGAGAGTGGAGAGTGGAACATTGAAAGGATCCAGGCAATTCCCTTTGGGGAGGAACCTGGGGACTGGAAATGAAACCTTGTCTGCGCAAGGCTTTCAAGCACTTTATTGGGCTGTTCACTGGGGGACCTCCATGATGGCGATGGCTGAAGAGTGCATAGGGTGGAAGCAGCTGATAATGTTGCTAGTGCCTCCAAGGTGCTGATAAGAAAGGCATGGGATGTTGTGAAAGCAACTGAACTGCCTTCTTTCTGGAGGAAAGAAATTCCTTCTCTGGTTGCATTAAAGGTTGGGGAAGGCTAAAAAGGATGTCGTTGAGAGCAGGATTGGCGAGTGTTCCCATGATCAATGGAAGTTGGAGATACCCAGATAAAAAGCCTCTTTGTCCATCAGGACTGGCTAAAGGTGGTAGGTGGTGATGGTGTCTGCCTCTCAGAGTTCACAATCGCTGGGTTCCAGAAGTTACAAGACAGATAGCTAGGCTTGATGTACTTTTACCAGACTATTTGCAAAATGCAACCTGACCTGATGGACCTGTGGGGTAGAAGGGTCAAATATGCTGATCTATACCAGTTTAGAACTTTCTCTTCCAACTCCGCAGCAACATCTTGGTCACTGGGGCGACTCTACGCAAGTGGAATAGGCATAAAATAGGATGACCTTCTGTAAGCCTTTAAGATATGTGGAGGGGAGGAGATGGCAAAACATATCTTCACGGAGTGTCCAACAGCAGATAATGTGTGGAGAAGTGTTCTCCTATGGTATGAAGCATACCAACCAGGATGTATGTTATCCTCTGGTCATCTTGCATGGCCAGATATCCTGACTGCATATGATCCTCCAAGTCTGCTTGCAAACAAGGAGGGGTTCAGGGTCTGGTGCACAATATAGGGGGTTGGTGATGTATGGTCTATGGTTTGCCAGAAACTAGCGTTGCTTTCCATTAAAGTAATCCAGGCGACAAGCTCCTGGCCATAGTCAAGCGATGGCTAGAAATAGCTTTGGAAATCTATGGCAATCCACTTTCCTCAAGTAAGTCCAACTTGGGGGTCAGTCTAGTCTCATTCCTCAAAGTAAGGAATGGGAAGCATAACTATGAACTGGCTATAACCTTTGCTACCTGGTATACCAAACTGTGAGGATGTCAGTTTTGGGGTGGTGTGAACCACCCCACTTGTGATCAGGCCCACAACTGTAGTGCTAAGGTTTGCGCAGCCCCAGAGTGGTGGGGGCAGTACCCCAGGTTTCATCCCACAAAGTTGCCTGCACTGGGTGCCCTAACGGGCACACAAAAGCTCAAAGATAATGTTTCTGTATAAAAACAAAAATTAAAATTTTCAAATAAAATAGCCATTATACCCCTCCAAAAGAAGCTGATTCAGTTCTTCACCCTTGGTGATTTGAAATTTATGTAACAACCAATCAGATAAAGGAAATTATGCATTTGGATTTT
This sequence comes from Massospora cicadina, assembly GCA_022478985.1. Classification (NCBI taxonomy): domain Eukaryota; kingdom Fungi; phylum Entomophthoromycota; class Entomophthoromycetes; order Entomophthorales; family Entomophthoraceae; genus Massospora; species Massospora cicadina. The sequence continues at coordinate 6,750 of JAKSZP010019166.1, forward strand.
CATGCAAGTCAATTTGGCCTAGAAATACTTAATTCAAGAGAGTTACAACCCCTCAAGGCTTGAATATCTGATTTCAGCCAATTAGAGAAAACAATTTAGGTCAGTTCATTGAATTTATAGGTTTTGATAACATTTTTTTATAATTACACATAATCTTATTGATTAGTTACATAGTACTGTTACTATTTCCACATAATTTTCCAATTTTCAATTACCCTTTTACTATCTTCATAGCCTAATTTATAGAACTCTTAAGTAAAAAGAAAAAAAATATTATTTTGATTTATTATAATAAAGCTTCATAAGCTATATATAAGTCCCTTGGCTCCAGCTATCAAACTAGACCAGGTCGTTCATCCTTTTGAGACTGAAAAGGGTTCAGCCCCCAAAGCCATGTCCCTTAACCATTCTCTGACCTAGGGCTTACCCTGGATGAGAGATGGGTAGCTGCAGAACCTCTTTGCCGTTCATATTTATTTCCCCAACCTACTCCCAAGCCCTAACTAGTTTTAACTTAGCAGAGTATTACAGAGAAAAGATCAGAAACCTCTGTGAAAATTTTTAATTTTTAATAAATGCAACAGCATGCCCCCATTCCTCCTCCCTAACAGGTGGATCAATAAAGAGTCACAACTGAAAGGGAAAATTCTATTATTAAGGTAAATTCAGTCAAGAAGTCAAAGGGGAAAGGCTAAAAATGGGATTGAATTTGGCACCAAATCCCAAGATAATCAATATGAATTCTGACATTTGGAACTCATCAAATCAACCCAATTTTAGATGAAAGCTTTACTCCAATATGTTTTGCTATGGTTAATCAAATAAAACAATGATTCACAATACTCTTGAATTGTAAATTTAGTGTTTGAAGCTATTAGTAACATTAATTATAATTGGAAACTATTTTATAGTATCAAATTTAGCTTTGTACCTCCCCCTCTCCAGCACAACCTAAAAACCAGCGCCCTGCCAATGTTAGGATTTAGGGCAATTTTCTTAGATATTTTAATAACTATATAATACCCTTTATTCTCGGTGTGGTATATTTGTCCCAAGGATGACCCACCTCAAATAAGTTTTAAAAATATAATAACCTTTATGTTTTAAGTTATTTTAAGTTCTAATATTGAAGCTTCTGTTGAGATGAATTATCAAGGTCATTCAAGAGGCTCATTATTAACTCCAATTGAAGGAGAACTGATAGGTAAAACTTCCCTTCATATTGCAGAGTAAGTAGTTTCAATAGCACCAGAAACCCATAATTATTATCCTATCTCTAACTTGCCCTGAAGTTAAAACCCTTTACAATCTCCATTATTTACTCACTCTATTAAATCATACTGCAGAGTAGTCTGGACTGATTATTGGGGTTACTAAAGCACCCATCACTAACTGGCCAGTTTTTCATGGAACGCTAGTACCCTAACATTAACGTCACACATTTTAATAAATCAGAAAAATGATCACTTTTAAAGTCTCATAAATGTGTTATTTTTCAATACAAGAATCTTCCACTCATAAGTAGTTTATAAGGCTCTCACTAAAAAGATTAGATTTCTTAGCTCTATATTTAATTAACTTGAGCTTTAACCTTATATAATTTATGAATCTCTTGATAATAATCTCAGTTTGGCATCCCATTTTTGAGGAGAGCTTTTTTACATCATGTGGAATTCCATCCAGATCATTGGTGTAACGATTGGCTCCACACAAGATGTTTTGCAAATTCTGAAATGTAAGTAATCTCATCTCATGCAATGGTTGCAATCCAATTTTTGAAAATTAAAATTGGATAGATAGTTAATATTTTAGTTAAATTCAATTTAATTCAGTATAGTTTCTGGCCATTCATAAATGTAAGTATTGAAGGGTCTTCCAAGCCTAAACTAATTCAATAAATTTAGCTTGTAGGTTCACTTTATAACCTGAAGTTAGCATCATCCAAATCTTAGTTTAGAGTTCTAGATAATACACCCACTGTTGTGCTATCAATAATAAGCTTGCCTATTTGCTTAAATATGTTAATTTATTTAACTTGATTTTGTAAAGAATTAAAATTTTCATTAGCATGATTTAAAAAACCACTTTTGACGCCTTTGTTTACTGAGTGGTATGCAGCTACTACAGATACCCCAAAGGTGATGAGATTGGATTGGCCTCATATTTCTGCCAAGTGAAACACCAAAGTCAAAAGAGCAATGCTGAGTTTTCCAAGTTGCGATCAGAGTGGAAAGAATACTTTAAATTGGTAAACTTACCTAGATTGCCATTAGATTGAGGGAACTCTCTGTTTGAGCGAGTGGTTTGTTTACCAATACAACATTCAGAAACTTGGGAAATTTGAGTGTTATACTGGGCTATATCAAACCAAAAACTTAAAGTTCTACCCTATGACAATACACCAACTGGAGATAGGTTAGATATTGAGGATACTAACTATCTAGCCAGTTTAAATATAGTTTTTTAAAATTTAGCTAAACTATAGAAAACCCATCTGACCTAACTAAAAAGAATGTTGAAATGAAGTGCCAATTTTACCAATCACTTTACAACGATTTTAAGTCCAAATCCAGGCTGATTTTGTGGTTTCCCAACAAAATCTATCCTTTTTTATAAAAAAGATTCAGCAGTAGCAGGAACCACCCTGCATGAAAACCACCCAAATCTTCCTTTTTTAACTCCATATCATTAATTAATTGATTAATGATAAGAGGGAACGGAAGAAATTATGTTCGTACTAGCCAGAACAGGTTTTGAACCTGTTCCAGCATTTTTACCCCACCTTAGCTTGTGGTTACAGGTGTGCGCAACTACACCCGGTAAAATCTATCCTATGAGGCAACCTCATCTAGAAATAGTTTGGATATCGAAGATCTAAACCCCAAACTGACTTAAACCCCAAAACACCCTGTAGAAAAATTAAAACAGTTTGTTTAGTTGATCATCAGGCTAACTCAAACCAAAAAACCAAAATTCTAACTTGAATTGTTTAACCACTGAGTTGGAAGCTAAACCACCTGATTCCAACGTTGACAGTAATAAATCAATGATCAATCTACTTTAACCAGACATGTGAATTTGGACAGCAATATTAGCCAATGAATCAATTTAAATTATCTAAACAATATAAATCATAAAAATGAAGGGTTGACTTATGAGTTTTGGTGCCAAATCACTTTGAATGCTAGCCCATCCAATTTGACACCCAAAATGAATGTTTTTACAAAGTCCCAACTTGGACTGATCCAACTCTGGCATGGAATGTTAGCTTATATTTTAAAACAAAACCACCTGATCCAATCAATGGAAGGATGAAATGATTTTTCAATATGACCAGCTATTTACTCCAATTTACAAACCTCATCTAAATTGGTATAAGATCCTAAAAACTTGACCTATGAGGGCTCTGATATGAAATTTGGTTTTTCATTAAAAATCTAAAACATCCAGAATATCCAATTTAAATTAAAATGCCTTAAATCTTACTTATAATGGCGAAATCAATTCTAAAACCAAACCATTCCAAACCCTGAGGCTAACAATTTTGTGATTCAGCCCCTTTGCTTCAGAAAATTATAGATTTAACTAAACTTTATTGACAACAGGTTATTTTATAACTAAACAACTGACTCTGACCTTGGGACTAACCTAACAAAACTAGCCTCAAACTTGCCAAACCCTATTATTGTGGTTGATAACCGGGTTGAGGCTGTTGAATATCAAGCCAAGTTAGAGGTTAACCAGGGTATTATTATAAATCAAGTACATAGCGGATTACTCAAGCCTTTTAAACCCTTACGCCAAAATCTATAAGAGGGCGTTGTTGGGATTCTGGCTTGTATAAGATTTGAGTAAATCTGATTCCAGTATTTGAAACCAATCTAAAGGTTTAGTCAAAACTTCTGTCAGGGATAATCCCTGATTAATTTACCCAATCCTCACAAAATTGGGGTCCAAAACCAATCTAAAAGGCAATCAAATACTGTTTGACAGAAGTTTTTAATATGTCACAGAATCACCAAATAGTAAATTAGGTATAAAACTTGGTTTGGATGCGCTTGATAATTTCTCCCAGAATACCAGTACTTGATCCCTTTAAATATTGCTGAGAAGAAATAGTTGTTTTTATGACTATTTGTGAATAATATTGATACCTTATATGAATTCTTTCCCTACTCTCACTTTTAGCCTAAAAGTACTATAAATAGTGTGAGGCATTACCTGAATAAAATATCCTATTCCAGATCATCATTATCTTTTGACATCTTATCTTTGGCTTTCCACTATCAATATAGTGAGGAAATATATAAGATATGCCACTCAATGAGTCCTTTCTCTTAATTGAAGACTAAGTTGAGTGTAAACCTTTTAAATATCCATTGGCTGGGGCTTTGGTTGCCCTGAACTCAATTGGACAGTTGGATTATATCCCTTTTGCCCCAACAGTAACAACCCATTTGGACTGTCCTGTCATACTTGGATTGCGTGCAGGCCAGGTAGTGTTCTATCCAGGCGGGAACATCCTTAATCAGTCTTTTCCAGTCATATGCTCAATTTATTAGGTTGAAGGTTTTCTTGACTCTGGGGTGCCCCATTATCAGCGGATCATGATGTTCCTTTATGACTCATGAGCCTAAAGTTTTGGGTACCCATATGTGATCACAGAAGTATATCACCCTATCCTTTTGTGAGTACTAAGAAGATGAGATTTTCCATTCTGTATCTTGTCCCCTAGGACCTGTCCTTCTGGTTCCTGCTTGGGCCTCCAGTATGGCATCCAGGAGAGAGCCTTCAGCATTGATCATTGTGCTTGTTACAAAATTACCCTATTGAGAAAGACCTATTGGGTTGGCAGTGTGTTTGGCTTTTGGGATTGAGGGGTGGGGTTTAGCTGTTGAGGTGCTGTGATTGCGGCAATAGTTGCTAGTTCTTCTGGCTGCTCTGGCAAGACTTGTCCTAGGAAATCTGTGACAAAAGGGATCTTTCCACATTGCCATGAACCAATTTGGCAAGAACCCAGGTAAGGGCCCACAAGCAGGAGAGTGAAGTGGTGGTCATATCCTTAGTTCATTGGTTTGATGAACGGTTGTTGCTAAACCCTAGGAAGATGGTATGGACGATACTGTAACTTAGGAGGATTGCCTGTCCACCAGAGAGAGCGTACAGAGGGGCGGAAGACTTGCTGGAACCAGAGGTATAGTTCGTTTTCCGTTCAAAATCCATAGTACCTTCACAAAATTGCACTAAATGATACTAAAATTTTAAAATAAATTTGATTTTTGAGGTTTTTATTGTATATACTAGAAGAAAGAGTCGTTCTGATCATTTTCGTCTGGTTGTGTTTATGTCATGAAACGGAAAATATGGTGAATTTGCTCCCATGGAGTTCATGGGTGACAGGCTTTCTGTGGGCTTGTCTTGAGAATCTTGGCCTCCAATGTTCTCATCTGGGCCTGTTCTAGAACATCCGTTGGGTACCCCAGATGTTATGGAAACTTTTCAGCATTTATTTTTGCTCTTCAAGGATTAATCAAACTTGGCGTTTTCATTTCGTCCTTATCACAATCTTTTGGATTAATTTTAATTAAATCTTTCCTGGTGGCTTCTGATTTGCTAAGCAGCCATTTTCCTCTATTCTCAATGTTTCCGCTTTTGGAGTAATATGGGTTGGCAGCTCCTTATTTGCTGAGCTGCACTTTGTCATGGCTCTCAATGAAGCCCGCGTCATGGCATATTTTGGTTGGTGTCCTCTAATTTTCTGTGCTGCCATTTTTCTTTATCCTCAATATTGCGAAATTGACCATGAGCTCCACTAGTGTGCCAGGACAACCAGTATGAAAGATGATTGGCCCTTTGCTGTTTCGCCATCATTGGCTTACCAACCCCTACAAGTCCACGTCAAACCCACCAACTAACCACCAACAGCTTCGCCTTTAGCTCCAGGTGTCTTGGCATGTGCCCCAGCAAGTCCTGCCCCCTTCCTGGGAGGCTCAGGCACTTCTACGCTGCCCCACCCTCATGACCCTTCACCAACCCATCTGGGCATGCCCCAGCAAGTCCATCCCCCTTCCCGGGTGGCTATGGCACTCCCGCGCTATACCCCACAAAGTTGGCGGCCTGTCAGCGCATCTGCTGGTAGCCAGCTGGCCAGGTTCCCGCTGGTTCCTCATAGGGAGGAGGCATGGGAGCTGGCAGCGCCAGCCACTACAGGCGTGATCACCTGCGCCTATTGGTGATCCCCAGTCCTATCTACTACTACTCTATCTGCTTTAAGCCACTATCAAATAAAAGTAAGATTGGTGCAAGAGAGATGTTTATTAGGAGGGAACAAACGACTATTTATACTACTTTCAGGGCTACTGCGCCCAAATACTCTTTGGCCAATCAAATACTGAAAACCCAGACTTTTCTTTCTCATAAAAAAACTTTAGTTACTATTCAATTCAAACAGCAAATTTGGATAATCACACACAGGAGAGATGGGCGACTTTATCAATAAAGTTAATACAACATGGGCGAGCGTCGTGGCAAGTGGTGCGCTTAACAGTGCAACTAAGGGCAAAAAACGCCCTGGAGAGGGACCAGGAACCCAATCTGCAAAGAAATCACAAACTCAGACACCGTCTGGGTTTATGGTATTCACTGTAAAGCACGCACAATATATGTACATTCAGTTCAACCAACCCTTGTCAAAGGTGGAGCATGGGATCAGACTCTTCCTTGGGGATGAGTCACTGACCCTGTGGGAGAAAACATGTGAGGCACAGCCCTCAATTTTCCCTCACGTGATGTATGTAGCCACCAACAACATGGGCCATAGCTGGATCAATATTGGTTTCAAAACAGCTGATGAAGCCGATGCCGCAGCAAAAGTCTGTGTGGAAATTGCCCTCCCCAAGGGCAAAAAATTGTGCACACCGCGCGCACCAGATGGAACAAAGTGAAAACTTTGTTCATCTCTTTCAACTCGCTCCCCACCAACCTTCCTCATAAGGTAATTGAGGAGGAGCTCCGAAAAGGTCTTGTGGCCTATGGAGAAATTCAGCAACTCGAATTACAGCGATTTTGCCTGATGCTCAACCTGTGCACGGGCAAAGCTATCGCCATAATCAACCCCTTCCCAGAAGTGGAAGAGGACTTATCCAGAATTCCCTGCACAGCAGAATTTCATTTCACAAATGGGGGCCAGTCAGCTGCATTCTGAGTTACACCAGAATGCACACCGTCCATTTGTAACCACTGTGGCTCACTGGGCCACAAGGAACACGTATGCCCTGTGAAAGAGGGCTTAGTGGAAAATGATTATTGTGAGAAAGCAATGGACGAAGATAATGAAAACTTTGCCAAAATGACTGATGGTTACCACCCATTCCGCTGAAGTGAAGATGGACTATACTCCATCGTGGACCCAGTTACACACAAACAATGTAAAGCAGCTCAAAAATCCTGCAAGTGAGCAGTGACCAAAGTGGCAGCACACGCGGAGTCCGCCATCAACCCTGGACAAATTTAGGAGGATATTTTGGATATGGCCGAGCCAACCAATCAGAACAATATGCCCAGGTCGAAAATTTTCACAGTAACCTGACCGAGTCACAAAGTGACATCAGTCATGCACATACTGAGGAACAATGCAACCACAATTTGGGCGAAAATGCGGTGCACAATTCACCAAAGTCAAACCTCAAAAATATAGAATCCAATCAACAACCCGCATCAAATAAACATGAGACCTGTGCGGGAAAGGTTGACACAAATGCAAAAAACTGCAATTCTCGTGAATCATTGGGTCAGATCAAGGGAACAACAATAGCAGTGAAAGAGTTGGAGTACATATGTGGAGCATGGCCAGAATGAGCCGCGGTGGGATAGGGCCAGAGGGCCCTCCCAACCGCTCCTGAGGCGCTACGGGCACCTCAGTGTCAATAGGGATGCTAAGCACCGCAGGAACCAGGGCTCATATGTCCCAAGCCAAAAAGCTGGAATTCCTGAGAAAACCTCTTGTAGACATCTTGGCCATCCAAGAAACCCACTGTCTACAAGAGGAAGAAGGATCCTGGTCAACCAGGGTCGCACCATCACAATCATTATGGACGCCTCACTGTGGGGTGATCATTCAAAACAACAAAAAATTTAAAATTACAAATCGTCATCACACTTACACAGTTGAGTCCTGGTAGCAACAATCACATGCCAAGAGGAAATAATTTTGATAGCATGTGTCTATGCACCGTGCACTGCAACTGAGAGAAAACAATTTTTTGAAAACATTCCTACTCTCACCCTCCCATCAGATACCATTATGTTAGGCGATTTCAACTGCTGGGATAACCCCAATATGGATCGATGGCCTAATCCCAAGGGAAACCCACCTGGACACTGAATTCCGCACAATGAAGGCATCTCTTAGCCTACAGGATGCTCTCCCCCCAGTTCACCACTCCTTCCCAACATGACGCGGCCCACATATGCAAGGGAGCGCTCATATTGATGAGTCGCATTGACCACATCCTCATCCCACACTCCCACCGCTCAAGGATCTCCAAATTTACAACAAAAAAGATCAAATTTTTCTGACCACCAATTGGTTACAGTGTAGTTAGCGCCAACCCAATCCCACACAAAGGTGTCGCCTTGGAGAAAGCTTCACCCAGAAAATATAAAATTGCCTGAGAAATCTGACTGGGTCAAAAACGAGGCTACAAACTCAGAATTCACAGCCCATTCACTTCAGATCTCATCAGAACATGGGAAAACTTTAAAAAGGATAAATCAACAAAACCTGACATATTGCATCACATAAGTATACCGCAGACACGGTCACAATCAAGCATACCTTGGTGGAACTAGATCACCTGGAGATAAATACTCTGAAATCTGGCTATAGCCCCAACTGGGGACGCAAATGGGCAGAAATATCTGCCCAACTTAACAATCTTATCTTTGAATACCAACACAGAATCAAAGTATCGAACAAAGGTAAGTTCAAACTTTTCTTTCTCGTTGCAAACACTTTTGCAACCCATTCAATTCAAGACTAAATCTAGTTTGATAATCTCATAGAGGGGATTAGTCTGCGCCCATGTCTGGGAGCAGTTGGGCAAGCAAGGCAAGAGGAGCAGGCGGAAGGCCCGCGGCCTCTAACATTCAAAAACGCCCCGGAGAATCTGGCGGAATAGAAAAAAAAATCTAAAAAAACTGGCGGTCACAATTTCCCCGGAGATACTTGCATGGCAAGCATGATGCAACCAGTACATCAACACGCCACATTCCCAGCCACTTTCAGCGGTGGAATTCAGAGTCCGTGTGTATGTGGACATCCAAAAAATGGCCTTATGGGAAAAATTTTGTGAAGATGTACATAAAATTTTCCCAACCGCGGTGTACGTTGCACCTCACTCCATGTTGCGCGGATGGCTGGACCTAGGTTTTGAAAGCAAAATAGCAGCAGATGAGGCTGCAGCGGTGCGCATAGTGGTCGACCTCCCCGAAGGGCAATGGGTCATTGAAACTAAACGCACCAGATGGACAAAATCAAACTAAATTTTCCTCACATTTGACTTTTTGCCTACTATGGTAAAACGTGACATTTTGGAGCAACACCTGAAAGAAGGTCTCACCATATACGGCGAAATACAATCTTTCGAAATGCAACATTTCACGCTGATGCCACACCTGTGCACCAGCAAAGCCATCGCAGTTCTGACCCCAACCGAGGAGATCGCGAAGGCCTAACCCAGATCCCACACTCCACCTTTATTGACATCGCAGGGCACACCACCCACCCATTCCAGGTAACTGTGGACAGCGCGCCCCCCATCTGCACCCACTGTGACGCATTCAGCCATAAGGCGCATGCATGCCCTATCAAAGAGGGCGTCACATTCCAAGAGCACCCCTCAGCGGCCATGGCCAGTGGAGAGGCGCACTACGAACCAACCGCAAGCACCAAGGAGGCTTTCCTGTGGGGAGCACAAGGCTGCTACCTATTGGTAAAGCCCATCTCCCCACAGGAGTGGAAGAAGGCCAAGCAGGCCCATAGGACCGCAGCCAAGGAAGTGGCCAAGGCCACCACCACCATCCCACACTCACAACGCCAGGAGGACATGGAGACCTTCACAGTGGAAGTAACTTGAGAATCCATCACCCAATCAAATTGGGAGGCCCATGCCGAATGGGCCACTCAATCCGAGGATCTGATGGGAGATTCGATCTCACCCAATCGCTGCACCCAAGCCCCAGTTGAAACTGACTTGGGACCTATCCCAACTGAAATTTTTTTTTTGCCCCACTTGACGGTGCACCAAACTTATCCACACCACAAAAAATTTGTCCGATGTCGGGAAAACAAAAAGTGAAGGCCAAAGCCAACGCGACTCTTTCCACAAAAATTTAACAAAAACCCTGATAGCATTGCTGCTAATACCTGCGCTGCTGTAAAAGCCCGTGGGGACCTGGAAGAGGCTGGTGGGCCCAGGGGCCCACCCCCTCGCACCTAAGGGGCGATGGGGGAAACCTTCACTCTAGGGATGCTGAATATCGCCAGACTCAAGGCTTCCCCATCCTGGGCTAGGAAACTGAGTTTTTTACAAAACAATTTACCCGTGGATATCCTGGCTATCCAGGAAACCCACTGTCCACGAGGTTCTGAGGAAGCTTGGAAAACAATGCTCCTACCATCCCTATCCTTTTGGTTGAAGCACTGTGGGGTGCTAATTTGGAAAAACAATTTTTTCAAATTTACATCTTCAGAACATTCCTATATGCTGAGTGCTCGTTGTCACCTTCTCATGGGCTGATGTTGCACACACAATCATCAACATTTATGCCCCAAACGGTGCACAAGAGCGTCGGGAATTTTTCTCATTGGTCAAATCCCTCCTGCTACCCCCCGATTCTTTCCTTATTGGCGACATGAACTGTTGGCTAACCTCACCAATGGACCGGTGGCCACCCTCACCCCACGCCCCACAGGGTCACGTAGAACTACGCGTTCTAAAAGCCACCCTTGGGTTAATGGATGCGCTGCCACGACATGCCCCATTGCTCGAAAACATGATGCGTCCCCACGTCCACAACAGCCAATTAAGGTCCATGACCCGCATCAAACTTATTTTAGCACCGGCAAAATTCCAACCCCACATCTCCCACTTCAAAACAACGAAAATGGAATTCTCTGACCACTGACTGGTCTTGATAACATACCACTTACCTGTCACAGTTGCAAAGGCCCCACATTGGTGCAAAATCCGCCCCCCAGAGCTCGTGTCGCCAGGATTTTCCACGTGGGTGGAAGAGGCAACTTTGGCAAAATCATTTGTTGCACCATTTTGCGTGGACCCCATTTCCACATGGGCAACATTCAAAGAAGACACCATCCGCCACTATTGCCATCTCTCATCCAGATGCTCACGAGCCACATCGGCGGTTATATTGCATGCGCTGGCAGAATTGGCCCACTTGGAGTCCAACATTCCAGCCTCAGGATATAGCCCTGCATGGGGCCAGAAGTGGGCAGAGGCAGCCGCCCACCTCAACGCACTTGAAAGGCAACACAAACATTGGGTTTGTGTCCAATACAGGGCCACACACATCACTAAAGGCGACAAGTGCACCGCATACTTCTTCAAAAAAATTTTGCACCATGCCAGAGCGTGGCCTGCACACAGGTGCAAAGATCGGATAATTCTATTGTGGACACACCGGCCAAAGTGGCAATCGAAATGCAAAGATATTACTTTGAGTTATACCGAGCTGAACCAATTCAGCCAGCCAAAATGGCGGAATTTCTCAACAGAGCTCATATCTGCACCATTTTCCGATACCCAGAAATAATGAATTTAATTATTCCAAACAAATTATGGACTACCATTCATGGTGCACCAAACTGAAAATGCCCAGGCCCAGATGGCATTCCATATGAGTTCTACAAAAAATATTTTAAATATATATCCCCATTGCTGCTAGCCTCACTCAACCAAAGCCTGTTGGAAACGCGCCTCCTACCAGGAGGACATGAGGCCTTTACAGTCACACTCTTCAAGAAAGGGGATAGGCTAGACTTAGCCAACTGGCGCCCCATTTCTCTAACAAACACAGACACCAAAATTTTAACAAAAATCATGGCTAACCGTTTAGGGACTGTAGCATCTGCCACCATCTCCCCAGAAAAATTCGGTTTCATCCCCAGAAGGTCGATTTGGGATAACGTGCACTCTGTGGCTAATGTGTGTCAGTCCACAGCCTCTGGGGCACTTGTATTCTTGGACCAACAAAAGGCCTATGATAGAGTAAACTGGGAATACCTTAGGGCCTGCCTCCAACAATTCCGCCTACCTCCCCGCTTCATTAACTGGATGATGCTGCTCACGGAATATGCAACAATGGCAGTGCGCGGCCCAGGTTTCCTAATGGAAGTAGTCCGTCCTCAAAGGGGCCTGCGACAAGGGGACCCCCTGAGCCCACTCTTATACAACTTCAGCCTTGACCCACTACTGCGAAATGTGAATGCCCAACTCACTGGGGTCCATGTGCCAGGCCAAACCCCAGTCAAGATGATGGCATTTGCAGATGATTGCGTGGTGGGGGTGTCTAATAACAAAGATACATGTGCGCTTGAAGCCCTCACCCAGGAATATTCCCGGGTAAGCAACGCGGCACTGAACGCCTCCAAAACCGAAATCATCCTCCTTAGTCAGTTTCAGAACTGCTGGGCCCCAGCAAGTAGTTCCCAACCCAGACCATCTGCTCGCCCACGTCCACGCCTTACTAACTCAAAACACACCGCTCCACTGGTGCTCCCCTTTGTGCCACGACCTACCATAGGACCGGTATGCCATCTGGGCGTGTGGTTGGAGGCAGGTGGATACGCGTCAGCAGTAATGGAGTGCTATATACTGGACAACGTGACGAAGTGAATCACCTCTCTCAGAGCCCACCCTACTACCCTCACTGGCAGGGTTGTTCTGGCCAACTCTATGCTCCTATCCAAAGTCTGGTTCAGAGCCCACGCCATCCCCTTCTCCCCATGCTCCTTCAAATCCCTGTATGCTTTGCTACAAGGTTGGCTTTGGTCAGGCCGCCCTCCACCAGTATGGCTAGAGGTCATGTTTGGCCCTCATCATCATGGTGGCATGGGCCTACTTGACTTCAAAGCCCATGCCGCCAAGATCCTGGGCACCTGGATTGCGGCTGTCACTGCTCCTACACTCCCATCCCAACACTGGTCCCGCGCGGCCCGCTCCAACTTCTCCCGAGCCTTGGGCCTCAACAATCCATCAAACCCCCACTCCCTGATGAAATAACTCGCATCACACACATCAGCCACAGGTCCTCACGGGACCAAAACCCACTACAAACGAATCCTACTCTCCATGCAAAGCACAGAGTGGAGAATTCATATTAGTGGACATACAACCCAAAGAGGCCGCCCCTCTCCTCAGTTCACACAAGAGGTACAGGGGCTACCCATCCATGATGGCGTGATCCCCATTCGACCCCAAGTCCTATCCAGGGTGGACTACCTGGACATGATGGACATCCCTTATTCCACTGAGACCCAAAAGACTATCTGGAAATACGCACACCATCTTCTGTTGCAGCCTCAAGTCCGCTCCCATGTGTGGCGCTGCCTGAGGCGGGTGTATCATACAGCTGAGCGCTCTAATGCTTTACACTCATCCTGTGTCATGTGTGGCCAGTATGGAACGCTGTTTCACCGCCTGGAGAAGTGCCCCACCTCTAAAGTAATATGGCGCGAAGTCCAACGTCTGCTAGGCCAGGATCAAACACATCCCTTCAGTCTGTCAAGAGATATGTTTGCTTCATCAATGGCCTCCCCCTTCCCCCCTCCCTCCGTGCTCTGGTGGTTGCAATCGCCATGTGGACTATCCACACGATTGTCTTGGATGCCATCGCTGGATCCATCCCCACCCTCCCTGAAGCTGTCCACAGATTCCGGTCTCATTTGGTGAATCACTTTCAAGCGTGGATGTTTATATATCTCCCACCGCATCGCCAACAGCTGGTCTCCTCCTGGTTCCCAGTCTGGTTCATCAAATCAGACCCCTTCCTCCACACGTGCTCAATAGTGGCTACGTCCCCTACACACGTTCCCTCCCCCTTACCATAAGTGGCGTTCCCACTGGCAACAAGAGATAGCATTGCTTCTCTGGGGTGCCTCCCCTGGTACTAAGTTTTGTCTTGTCTGAGTCATATTCGGAAGTGTCCGTCCCATGGTCAGCCTTTCCCACAATAAATTTAAACAAAGGTAAGTTCATAAAGGAAGGCAAAACTTGTTTGACATACTTTTTCCACCAATTCCACTCCCGCGGAAACCAGCCCACGTGCACACAGGTTCGCAAGACTAATGGCACCATGGCAACTGACCCTGAGGAGGTCAAGGCGGAAGTACACCGCTACTACACTGAATTATATTGTGAAACGCCAACAGATTCACAAAAAATTAGAAGAATTCTTACAAACTGACAAGATACAAAGCACACCACCAAATTACAACATACTGACCCCTAATTAAATGGGAGGAGTTTTGGGAGACAAATCGCGGTGCACCACGTAGGAAATGCCCAGGGCCTGATGGGATACCCTAAAAATTTTACAAAAAATATTTTCAACAAATCGCCCCCCTCCTATTGGCGTCTATGAACCAGTGCTTGTTGGAAACATGCCTATTACCAGGAGGCCATGAATCCTATGTTATAACCTTATACAAAAATGGTGAAAAGTTGGACCTGGCCAACTGGCGCCCAATTGCACTCTCCAACACTAACACAAGAATTCTAACAAAAATTTTAGCAGCCAGATTAGGCGCAATTGCCTCTGACGTCCTATCACCCAACCAGTTTGGGTTTATACCAGGGCGTTTAATCTGGAACAACATTCACCCTGTTGCAAACATTTGCCAATCCAAAGCAACTGGTGCCCTGGTCTTCTTGGATCAGGAAAAGGCGTATGACCGTGTTAGCTGGCCATACCTAAAAGAATGTCTACATGCCTTCAAACTCCCACCAAGGTTCATAAAATGGGCGATGCTCCTAACAGAATCTGCAACCATGGCTGTATGCGGCCCTGGATTCCTAACAAACAAGATTAAACCACACAGAGGGCTCAAACAAGGGGATCCCGTCAGCCCACTGCTATACAATTTCAGCTTTGACCCGCTCCTCCGAGTAACTGACTCACGTCTCATGGGGATAACCGCACAAGGACAACCAACAGTCAGGATACTGGCCTTTGCAGATGACTGCATAGCAGGTATAGCAAACAATGAAGATGCCCAACAGCTGGAACACACTCTTGAGGAATACTCCAAGGTGAGCAATGCATCGCTCAACAAAAGGAAGACAGAAATCATCCTCTTAGGCAAACACACAAACAATTGGAATTGGGCCACAACATCAGAACCTCATACCAACACACAAAGAAAAAACCCAATCATTTTACCCTTTGCAACACCTCCCACCACCACTCCTGTCCGACGCCTTGATATTTAGCTATAATCAGGAGGATATGCTAATGAGACAATGGAAAGTAACCTGTTACAACGGGTATCCAAACGCGTCGCCTCCCTCAAGGGAAGAACCCCAGGATTAACAGGGCGAGTTATAGCTGCTAACTCGCTCGTCACCCCAATACTATGGTACCCAGCCCACGCGATCGCCTTCTCACCTACCTTTATAACTTCAATCCGCGCGCTTATTTAGGGCTGGCTGTGGCCTGGCTCTCACCCTCCTATACGGATGAAAACACTATTTGGCCCACGCTCAAGCGGAGGCATGGGACTAATAGATTTTGAGAGCCACGCCAATCACATCCTAAGTACCTGGATAAAGGAAGTCCTTGCCCCAGACCTCCTGCAACAACATTGGTCCAGAGCAGCAAGGACTAACTTTGCACAGGCGCTCAAATTAACCAACCCACATAGCCCACCCAGACTAGTTAAATACCTTGCCAAACACCCTACTGCAACAGGCCCGCATGGAACCTCCCCTCATTTCAAAATATCCTCTGAACTATCCGCCATATGGGATGGACCATAGAGAACATGGGTACTTACAGGGAAGGGGACGACCCAGCTCCCAATTCAAATTAAGAAGCCCAGAAAACCACCCCCAGAGAGATATGCTCGCAACAACCCCAAACATAGCTAGGATAGAATACCTAGATATGTTGGACATTCCCTATGATTTAACCACACAGAAGGCAGTGTGGAAAATGATCAACACCAACTCCTACAGCTGAGGATAAGAGCAAACGCCTGGCGCTGTCTGAGAAGAACCTATAGGACGGTGGACCGCTCCAACTCCCTCCACGAAACATGTGCAGTATGTGGAGGGGAGGGAACCTTACATCACCGCCTAGAAACATGCCCCCCAACCAAAGCTATATGGCAGGAAGTCGCACGCCTGCTTAAGATCCAAAAAAAACAGGAATTCTTGATATCAAAGAGCATCTTCGCGCTTCAGATCGAGTCACCAATCCCATCTACCCTCCGCTCCCTAATAATACCCATTGCAATGTGGACAATACACACAATTGCATTAGATGCGTTCAAGGGCACGGTCCCAACCATTCATGGGATTATTAACAGATTCCATGTCCACTTACTAGAGCACTTCCAAGCCTGGCTTTATGGATATATGAGACCAAGGCAAAAAGCGCTCATAGAATCATGGTTCCCACTCTGGTTCCTCCACATAGACCCTTTCCTTCACACCTGCTCCATAGCAGGGGAAACCCCCTCAGAGTAGCGCACTAACCCCCCCATACCTTGCAGTCCCGCTGGCAACAGGGGTAACTTGAGTACCCTGGGGTGCCTAATTGTATATTTGTTAGTTATTCTCTTAGTTTCACATATATTCAGTAATGTCTGTCCCCTGGTCGGCTTACCTCAGTTAAATAAAAACAAATACTGAAAACCCATCAGCCTCTTGATTCCAAACTCTATCAAATCGTAAACTTCATTCATTAATTCTTCATAGCGATTCCCTCCAGATCTTCTTATCTGATCACCAAATATTAAATTAGGTCAATCCATCCTCAGCATAAATCGCTGGTTGATTGTATATAGTATTGTAACTAAATAAAAGTCGAGCATCCTTAGCGTGAGTCACCTAGGAAGGGGGCAGGACTTTCTGAGGCACATGCTGAGGACACCTGGGGCTAAAGGCGAAGCCGTTGGTGGTTAATTGGTGGGTTGGACGTGGACTTTTAGGGGTTGCTAAGTCAATTATGTCGAAACAGCTAAAGGTCAACAAGTCTACATAATGGTTGGCCTGGCACACTAGCAGAGCCCATGGTCAATTTTGCAACGCTCACCAAACACACTCTCAGTGGATTTTAAGTTGACAGCCTTTGATTGGGCCAATTGCATTTTCTGCTGGGCCTTGCCACCTTTGCTCTCAACTTTGTTTAACTTGTCAACATCTGATATGTCAGAATGCCTTTTTTGATGGTTGTTGCCCTCATGCCTTATAATTTTCATTACTATTATTAGCCTCAATCTCTGCCATAGGGGAGATCAAGGATATGTGGTGGCCAGGAAGAGCCTTGACCATCACATCAACTCCTCCAGAGGAGGGCCCTCTGTGCCGCCAGCATTCCTCAACCTTCTGGGGCAGTTGGTACAGTTATCAGGATAGCTAATTCAGGTCTTCATATCTCTATAGGGGAATATGGAGGTAATATGGCGATCTGGCAAAGACTTGATTATCACATAACCCCCCTCTAAGATACAATCCTTAGTGGTGGAGGTGGTGGAGAGGATTATTGACTTGGGCTTTCTAGTATTTGAAGCAGATGTGGGCGCCTTAGGGACGCTTCAAACAGGTAAGATTGTTACTGGCCTGCTGGCAGAGCTTGGCTATCTTCCCGCACAGGTTTTTGATCTTTTGAGCATATAGCCAGCTAGGCAACATGGGTTCCTGTTGGGTCCTTCTTGACAAGGTGAGCAATACAGGGTACATGGGCTTGGCAGCCTTAATGTGGGTTGCAGGAACTGGAACCCTTGTACAGGGTTTGTTGTGTGGAGTGCTTCTGGGAGTGGGCCAGTACAGGTGCCCTTTGGGGTGAATAGATGGGAAAGTCACTCCCTTCTGGGGAGGGGATGACAACCATGAACACAACTGAGCCAGAAGGATAGTTGTCAGGAGGAAGCAAAAAGCCTAAATACAGGTATGTTTTACTTAACAAAACTGAATTGTTGCTCATGGGAAAGGAGAAATGGGGTAGAACTTTCTTCTAATGTGACAAATGAGAGTTTTCCACATCACCATGAACCATTATAGCAGGAGGGCCCAGGTAAGGGCCCACAAGCAGGAGAGTGCAGCAGTGGTCAGATCCTTAGTTTGTAGGCTTGATAAACTGTTGTTCTAAACCCTTGTGTCGTGATTCTGATATGACTGGATGATAAGCACTAGATCAATATGGTGGAACGGATGGAATTTGCCAAATTGTTATGAATACAATTAATTGAGCACCTCGAAATGAGGCGATATTGGGTTGTTGGTAAATCTGCCAAATTTGGCAATTGTGAATTGACGAATGAATAGTTGGTGGAACCAATGAGATATGGCGAAGTGAATTACTAAGCCATGAAAGCGGTACCATCCAAAGTCATTACCATACAAGCAGGACGAGATGATTGAGGAAGGTAGGTTGTTAGTAGTTTAAAGTGAGTATAACGGTGAGAATCCGCTATATTATTATATAAAATAAAAAAGAGTTGAGGGAGTGAGTGCTCCATTTTTATTTATTTATAAGTTTATTCTGTTGTGTCAAGGACAACAATCATCATATCATTAGTCCTAATTGCTCAGTGGGTCGAACCCTGTGCAAAAATCCATCAGCATATCTCTCAAATACCGCCAATTTTATAACACCTTGGAAAATGGTAAAGATGATACTAACATTTAGGAGGATTGACTGTCTACCATAGAGGGCGTACAGAGGGGTGGCAGCCCTGTTGAAACCAGAGATATAGTTCATTTTCCATATAAAATCCAGAGTACCTTCACAAAATTGTAATAAATAATCTTTAAGATTTTAAAAGCTATCAAAGATTTTGAGGTTTTTATTGTATATATTAGAAGACGAAGTTATATTAAACACATTCTCTGGTTGTATTTATGTCATGAAATGGGGGATATGAGAAATTTTTTCCTGTGGAGTCCGTGGGTGATGGGCTTTCTGCAGGCTTATCTCAATAATCTCAGCCTCCAATATTCTCATCTGGGACTGTTCTAGAACATCCGTTGGGTACCCGGAAGTTACAGAAACTTTTCATCCATTTATTTTTGCTCTTCAAGGATGAATCAAACTTAACGTTTTCATTTCGTCCTTATAATAATCTTTTGGATTATTTTTATTAAAATTTTTCCTTGCAGCTTCTGATTTTCTAGGCTTCCGTTTTCCTCTATTCTCAATATTTCTGCTTTTGGCGTAATTTGGATTGGAAGCTCCTAGTTCACTGAGATGCACTTTGTCATGGCTCTTGACATTCCCCTGTTATGGCGTATTGGGGTTGGCAGCCTCTAATCTGCTGTGCTGCCATTTCTCTTTATCCTCAAATTTGCTCTGTCATGGTGTATTTGGGTTAATGGCCTCTGATTTTCTGGGCCGACATTTCTCTTTGTTCTCAACATTCCCATACTCAGCTGATTTTGAGTTGGCAGCCTTTGTTTGGCTCAATTGCCTTTTATTCCAGGACTTGCCACCTTCACTCTCAAGTTTGTCAATTTGTTGGCATCTAATTTGTCAGAATGCCATTTTGAGGGTCGTTGCCCTTGTGCACTATAATTTTATTACTAATGTTAGCCTTGATCTCCGCCATAAGGGGGATTAAGGCTATTTGGAGGTCAGTCAGAGCTTTGAACTTCACAGAATTACCATAGACTAATTTGACGCTTTTATGGGTTAGATCCGGTGTTGAGGCTCTTGCTCAGTATATCTGCTAATGAGTTTTTCAGAACTTTAATAAAATCATATTTAAAATAAAAAATAAGGAGGTCACAGTGCGTTTTGGTTTGCCTGTGTGCTAGATTCTGCAGTTTGCGTTCATATGAGTTACTTATGGTCCATGTGCACAGTAACTATATACTTTGCTCCCTGCAGCTAATATTGCCAATGTTCATTGCCCATGCGATGGCAGCCATTCTTTGTCATATATTACCCATTAGAGTATGGCACTAATAAATTTTCTGGAGAAGTATGATACCAATTGTTTGCGGCCATTGTGCTCCTTTAGCAGTACTGCCACCACATCTGTTCTGGAGGCATTGCATGCTGCAATGAATAGTTTGTCTTCATCAGCATGCTGCGGAACCAGTTCTGAGGTAAAAATCTCTTTGATAGCCTCAATCGCCTGCTGATATTCCTCTGACCAGATTGACAGGCATTCTTGCCCATTTTAGGATGGATGGGGCAGCCAGTTCTGATATTATCGGGAAGGAATTCTTTAAGAAGTCAATTGATTCTAGGAAACTGCAAATCTGTTTCTGGGTGGTGGGAGTTGCCCAATCTCTATAACTTCTAACATTGAGGAGGCGATGGTATGTCTATCCTTAAGTACCAGGTTTTAAGGAACTCTACTTTTTCTCTAAAAGACTTTTTTGATGTTTTTGCATGCAGACCTGCTCACTGCAAGTGGCGGCCACTTCTACCAAGTTTTCATTTTGCCTCATCT
Organism: Massospora cicadina; assembly: GCA_022478985.1. Classification (NCBI taxonomy): domain Eukaryota; kingdom Fungi; phylum Entomophthoromycota; class Entomophthoromycetes; order Entomophthorales; family Entomophthoraceae; genus Massospora; species Massospora cicadina. Next base: position 27,451 of record JAKSZP010019166.1, read on the forward strand.
GGGAGAATAATACATAATATCATCAATATATACCACCGCACACGTAAAGCAGAGGTCGCCTAGCGCATGGTTGATAACCCTCTGGAAGATGGAGGGATCTCTAAAAGCCCAAATAGCATGGCCTTAAACTGGTATATGCCATGGCATGTTTGGATAGCTGTCAGCCATTCTTGGCCCTTTCTTCACTTGAACATGGTAAAGTGAATTTACCAGGTCCAATTTTGAAAACACTTTTGACTTGGTGATTACTTATGAGATTTTAGCCTCCAATGGGAGTGGATATGGATCAGGAACTGTAACGTTGTTTAGGTGGCCATAGTCCACACAAGGCCGCAGGGTGTCATCACTTTTTTGAGTGAATGCCATGGGAGATGACACTGGAAAAGGTTTTCTTAAATTGTCATTTCTTATTCAACATCTTACCAATCCAGATTTTTAGGGCTTGATCATCAGCAGCAGCATATGAATAAAGTGGGCAATTGATTTTAATAAGATCCACCAAGAAAAAGTTTATATCAAACTTAGAGTGGGGTAGAAAGCAGTTCGCCTTATCCACACAAAATTTTTTGTAGGGTGTTAATTTTATGGGCATCATGGGCATATTGGTTACAGTGTCTAAGGTGGAGTATTCCATAGTGACCAGCAAAGCATTTCCCTTTGCCAGTGTAGGGGGCAGAGGTATTCCTCTGGAATGATAGAAGGTCTTGAAGGCAAGAAATATTCATTCAAGGTTAACTGGTAACTATCAGATTCTGGTAGTTGACCTAAAAAACCCTTCAACAACTAACAGATCAGGCCAATTATCCTCCCAATACTCGAGCTAATACTCTAATTCTCAACTTAAAGCCTATTTCAATTATATGGCTTGGGCTGATTTTTCAATGTCAATTCAATTATTTTATCAAAAGCTTGGGCCAAATATGCTCGCACATTCAAGCTAAATATCACTGCAATAAAACTCAGCAATTGGTCCTGACTGTTTGGGAACAATATCAAATATCAACCATATGAAATCGTTTGGGGATTGACCCAAAGATAACGTCTAAAAGTCTTATGGACAAATAGACATAAAAAACGTAATCAATTTCCTGCCCCTAGAGAAAAAATCGTATGTTTATCCTAGTAATTGGCCTGATAGCACTTGCACATGGACCACCCAAAATGGGAGTACCTAATGATATTGAGAAAGACCTGCCAACATCCCAATTAGGGGTGCATCATTTAATTCGACTGATGCCAATATTTCACAGAAGATTTATTTTGTCAGCAGTATGACGAAACTCAAGTCAAGAGGATCCTAGAACAATTTTGCACGTTCTTATTGCAATCCTTGTCCCTGAGATCCTCCAAAATATGAGATTACTTTGCTAACAAAATCTAGCAATAGGTCATAGTCATATCAGTTCAAGGCCAAACTGAGGTGAACTATAATCTGTTGAAATTGCATGCTCAAATGTAGCCAGGAGATGCCCTAGAGGTATAATAACAACGCCTGGCCTAATGAATAATGATTGAATAATATTTTTAAATAATGAATTATTTTATTAAATCTCTTACTGATTTTTTATCTGGAGTCTCTTTTAATCGAGTGTTGACAAGCTGGAATCTCAGAATCCACAACTTGTAACTTTGCCTGCCTCAGAAGAAGTTCTTAATTATAAAGGGAAAATTAAGCCCATTATTGACCAGAAGATTCAGGGTCATTTGAATACGCCCAGTGAGTAGCCAAATGGTCAAAATACTATAAGCCACAGGAAAAATTGAGGATCATTTGGACAAACTTCAACCTAATTAAGCGTGCAGGATCAAATTAATCAAGTGAGTGATCCTCAGATTTAACAGTAACTGATTGTCAGTGCCAACACCCTACGCCCAGTATTATGGGGTAGAGTTGTTCTATAATTTCTGATTAATTGTTGTGAAACTGATGTCCATGAGCCAAAAGTGCAATGGCTTGCATAAGGGAAAAATGACCATTGGTACCCTAGAGGCCACCATGATGGAAGCCCCTGTGGTAACTTCTAGAACTAAAGCTTGCCCCATCTTGAGATCAATAAAATTCCTCAAGGCTACCATGTCAATTAAGGCTTTAAAAAATAGCTCATAATGAACTGACTGTAATGTCTGCGGCAAAGAAAGAAGCATAATCAAATTTGTTAAAGCTGTTCATGGCACATACTACAGCAGTAGTATTCCCTTTTGCAAGCAACTTGAAGTGATCCTGAATTTATTGATAAATTGTGAGGGCATTTCTGCCGCATGGGCATATGATAATGAAGCCAATATGGGATTTGACAAGTCTATCAACGGGCGTAGGTGCTGAGATCTTTGACTATTGGATTATAGTGACTATCACATTGACTTATTCCATTGTCTCAAGTTGGTATGGGGACAGTTCTGGGGCTTCAGGTTTACAGGAATAAAGATGGTGCAAGGAGGTCTTTTTGAAAACTCACTTATGAGGTCCATAAAGTCTGGGTCTGTGAGGATTGAACTGAACAAGCAAAATCCCAAAAACATCCAGTTGTTGATTAAAAGATTTTCTTGATTGAGGAATGTCTGGCCATGGTATGTGGTCTCAGGAAATGTACTAAGTTTTTATAGGCAGGGGTAACTGCTCCATAAACTTACTATCCTGAGGCATTGGGGAGATGTAGGGAGCAATATCAAGTACTTCCAGCGCATGCGTGGGTATAACTTGGAGGTTAACTTCCACCATAATGGAATCAGCTACAGAGTCCGTTTCTAGACCTTGGTTTATATTTATTTTTCTCTCAGTTTCTCCTTATTGTCAAACAGTACAAGTACTCCATCCTTGTGGCAGATGGGGTTAGTTTGGTACAGTGATGATATGAGTTATGGGTTAATGATTTCTTGGTTGCTTTGATTCTGGGATGGGAATCAATCTGCTTTGCGAGCTTGTACGCTCCCATTAAAGTTTGGGATCCATTGTACCATGGCATGTGGGAGCCCACTCCCTGGTTAAGGGAAGCCCAGAATGCAGCGATGACAATATCTTCTGGAGGTTGGAAGGAATCTGCTAGTTGATGGGAAGCCTTGATGTGGTTTTCTAAACTTGCAGCTAAACCTCACTATTGGAGTAGTTGAAATAGGAGTTGTGGCATTGACGCCGGAGTGGCCACCATAGTTGAAACAATAGTGAAAAGTAAGGGAAGTGCTTCCCTGGGTGCAAGTTATGGAACAACAAGGTAAAGGCCCATACTTTTGCTTCACCTTCAAAAGCGTCCAAAAGTGCCAAGGATTGCTGAACTTGTGAGGCCTCCGTGGTTCCATTTAAGGTGGCTCACAATTTAAATTATTCTGGAACTACCAACACTTGGCAAGCCACTTCATCTGAAGGGCAAGAAGTGGGTCCTATCACCATTCCGTTGCAGGCTTGTGCACTCAAGAGGAATTGGTTGTTCCACCCAAATGAGCAGTACTTGTTTGATGGCTCTTATATGCGCTACCCATGACTAACATTTCAGGAGAGTGCGGATGAGACCATGTAAATTTTTGTTTAGATTTGGAAGGCCCCAAATAAACAAAAAAATTTTGTGCCAACAACATACATATGGTATTAATAGCTGGGTTATTATATCAGAAAACCGCTTGGCAAGGAAAGACTTACTTCCATTGGGGGTGCTCTAATACCCATGACAGCATCCACAGTCTGCGTGGCATTGCCATTCTGATAATTTGAGAAAAAACCTGCGGGGGAGATAGGTACGGGAAAAATTAGTTGATAACATAATTTTCATCCCAACCACTAGGCTGAGCGCTGAAAATTAACCTTGACCATGCTTCACGCACTGAAGGCTGACTAGTTGAGTTAGGTAGGGGAGGCTGTTCCATCCATCCCAGCTGTATACTAGGACTGAATCCCCAATTTTCTTAGACACACACTTGATAGTGGGGAGCAACAATTGTCTTGTCAATTTTAAGCTCATCAGTTTTCTCAATGGGGGCGTCTGCTGGATTTGCATTTCCATTTCTTTCATAGCTACAGTGGATCGAATTAAGCTATTGGTCATTCAACTCAGGCTGATAATATGAGTGCAGTTTCCTTAGCCATATGGAGTATGCAACACTCCTAGGGGATGATTCCTGATATTCTTTGTCGAAGGAGGCTGATGCTGTAATCACCAGAGAGATGGCCACAACCATCACTGAACTAATGAGTGTGGGCCCTCCATTAGTTGAGATGGTTCCTTCAGGTTAGCAAGAATTTTGAAAATTATAAAATTTAAAGTTATTTTTTGGGCTAAATTGATTTATTAGGATAATGAAATAACCCAGCACTCTACCATTAGCAGAGAAATGGGTTTTAATAACTTTAGGTAATTGAGGAGTGGTGATTGTAGAATATTACTGATTATATGACATGCAGATCTTCTTCAGAGCGCCAGTTCTTTTGCACCATATTTCAGGTTTCATGTTGTGGGTTGCCCTTTTTGCAGTTTGTGCTGGAAAAACTTGGCTTATTTGTTTGGGCTCCGGCATCCTTGCGTCATCCTTGATATTTCTCAAAAGATTTTTTCAACATTCAATGGTTCTCTGCC
>JAKSZP010019167.1:0-31940 GCA_022478985.1 Massospora cicadina
ACCTCCGCTGAGGTGAGAAGATTTTACTCGCTGGTGATTGGATACAATGCATCAAATCATTACCACATGGGTCAGTTTTGCCTCAAAATATTTATCTTTGATCTGATAGGCTGAAAGCCTATATTTCCTAATTTTGATGACTCAGATTTATATACTTTTGCCTTGAATACTCATGGTCTCGAAATTTGAACTAGTTTAAATAGGAAATACTAGTATTGAGAAAAGGACCTTTCTGGGTTTGGCCCTGCTTAAACAATAAAAAACATAAAAAACTTTAACAAAGTGTTATTTATTACTTTTATTATAAAGTTAATCTCACTTTAACAAAGAATTTGTGGCATCCGTTGGTGGATCCCACAATGCCAATGACCATCCACTGAAATAAACTATGGCAGATTCTTTTGCCTCCGCGCCCAAGTTTTTATATATATCTAGTAATTGATAGAATTAAATTACTATCACTTCGCTCTGGTCCATGCTGAGGATATCTCACAAGATTCAATTTCTTCCCACCCCACTGACAATATCCCCTGATGCATTTACTATTAACTTAATATGCTTTATGGATATATAAAGAAAATCCCTTTATAATATTATATTTTCTCCTTTTCCCACTTGTTTAAAAACAATCATTTTAGGGTTTTGTACCCCAGAGTTTCAATCCAATGATCTCACCAATTTCAAGAATAATCATTCACTGTTTGGTAATCTATAGTTTAGGTTATTATGATGAGGTGGTAAATGGAAGGAGATCCAACTTTTGCCTTGCTTCTTAAAGATGTTTAATAAATTTTTTGATAAATAAAATCTTTATTATTTTATTGTAGGGATGCTTTCTTCATACAGTTTCTATTATCTTAAAATTTAAAATTATTCAAGGTACACCAACCTTGGGATGGACATTACTGAAATGGAAAAACCAAAATGAACCAAACCAAACATGGCCAACCACCAAAAATGAGCAGCTAAACATACAAAATGAAAAAAACCAACCAGGTGGCTCAGAAGCAAACCGCTTTATTTCACTGTTATTTTTTTGGATGGTATCATTAGAATCCGTTGGGTTATTTGCACAGGTTGAACCCACTATGCAATGGACAGATGATGTGATGATCTTCAGTCCTTTGGACACATGTGAAAATATACTTAAAATAGGAGCAATTATCCCAAATTGATTCTTTATTTATTTTTATAAATACATCTACTTTTCGCTGTCTCATCTTTTCTATGCTAAAAACAACCTACTTTTCTCAATCGCCCATTTCACTTATATACATTGGCTTCAGGTGATACTGCTTCTCATGGCTTGGGTTATTCTATTCTGCCAATTCTCCTCAGATTTTGGCTTGTTATCCTCTAATCCTCTGTCGCCCTACTTGTAGGCAATTACTTTGTATTTGTCAAACATTGCCTTATCGCCTTATATAGAGGCAATCCAATAAAACGCATTATATCCAATAAAACCCATTATCCCAATATCGCCTCATCTTGAGGCACGTAAATAATCATAACTGATACTATTTTCAGCAGAAAACCGCCTTGCTATCCCATTTTTATTTTCCAGTCATATCAGAATCGTGACATTACCCCTTCCTTGACTGACAATAAGATCCTATTGTTTGTAAGGTTGGAGAACTTTGTGTGTACTTGGTTAATGATCTGACCACTTGTAGGATCCGTGATGGTATATGTGTCAACTCCAGTTTTCTCTATTACTTCAAATGGACCAATCCAAATACTGGCCAGCTTGTGTTTCTGCCCAAAAAATCATGTTGGTTGTGAAAGAGAATAATATCGCCTTCCTTGAACAGCGCCAGCTCACTATGACATGCCTGATCAGCGGCCTAATTCCTGATCTTCTTAGCTAAGCTGAAGGAATATGCTTTGGTCTGCAATTCGATCAGAATGTTCGCGAGTTTAGTCAAATAACGGTGGGGTTCCAGTCCACTAGTGTCTTCTAAGCATGCATAAAGTAACGCCGGAAGGGCTGGGTGTTGGCTGTATAGTAATTGGAAGGGACTCTTCCCCATAGCAGAATGGTAACTAATGTTATAAGCGAACACTGCAGTGGAAAATAGAGAGCTCCAATCAGAAGGTCAATCCATTACTAATTTTTATAGTATGTTCACCAGAGTTCTATTCACCCGTTTGACTATTCCATTGGACTTGGGGTGGTATGGGGTCATCAGAGCCCCACAGATTCCCATAAGCTCATTCAGTTTGGGGAGGATGTGCGAGGTGAAGAAGGTTCCATTATCAGTGAGAATAAACTGAGGGCAACCTTGCCACTGGATAATGCATTCCATCATGAATCTGGCCACCGTAACACCCCAAAAGTCTCATATCGCCATTACTTCAACCCACTGGGTCAAATGGTTGATAGCCACAAGAATGTACTTACAACGGTTGGCTCCTGTTGGCAAGGGCTCAATGACATCGAGGGAAACTATGTACCACGTGATTTGTGGTTTCACTAACTGATATGACATCATATGGCAAAATGGCTTCTCCACTTGGCACTGATGGTAATAGGAAATAGTTTTGAGCACATCAAAGCTCATACTTTCCCAATAGTACCAGGTCATAACAATCTCATAGTATTACACACCCCACCATGCCCAACTGCACTGTGTACACTCATAATGATTCCCAGTCATGCTGAGGGGCGCTGAAAATTCACCATAGAATTGCCAATTCATTTGTACAGTTCTCCATTCCATTGGAAGGCATTTGTGCACATTTGATATAACACTTTGATTACTTGGGGCAGTTCATGATAATATTTTCCGCTGAGCATCTTATCATACATCACTTTGCTGAGGTCCGCTGTCACAGCAATAGTTGGTAACTGAGATAAACAGTCATCGTTCTGATGCTTCACTCCCAGCTAATGGAGAATCTCAAAATCATAAGTCTGTAACTTAAGAGCCCATCAAGCCAACCGTCTGTCAGGTTCTTTGAGGTTCTGTGACCAGTGTAACAACACACGTTCTGTTATGGCTTTAAACTTTACCCCATGCAGATAAACTCTAAATTGCTTATACGTGTAGATCACTGCTAAGCACTCCCACTCGGTAACAGTATAATTACACTTATGACAGTTCAAATTTTGACTATAGAATGCAACGGGATGCTCCTCTCCTTCATCACACTGAGAAAGTACATCCCAATAGCGGAGAGGGAAGCATCCATCTGAATAATAAATCTTCAATTGAAGTTCAGATATCATAACACTAGTGCTCTGATCAACACCATATGTAGTGTATTGAAAAGCGGATTAACGCTGTTCTGTCCATTTGAACACAGCATATTTTTTTAACAACTCGAATAGTGGCCCCCCAATACAGCTAAAATTAGGGATAAAGTGCCAGTAGTAACTTACCATTCCCAAAAATACCTTTATGTCATTCTTACTATTGGGAGTAGTCATTTTTCTGATGGCCTCCATCTTAGCTGGTTGTGGTTGCAGCTCTTCTGAATCTACCACAAACCCTTGGTATTCCAGCTGATCTTTGAAGTTACATTTTCGAGGTTTAATTATAATGCTCACCTCAGCCAGCTGGCGGAATACTGCCTTGAGGTGGTCAAGATGCTCTGAAAAGGTTTGAGAGAAATCATTAATATCATCAAGGTATACTAGGACGCATGACAGTTTCAGGTCGCCATAATAGTGTCCATGGCACGCTGAAACGTAGCTGTGGCGTTGCACAGTCTTTGAGGCATCCATGTTGGTTGAAAAAGGCCTTTAGAGGTGATTACAGCACATTTTTCCTGTTCTGCCAGGGGTAACTCGATTTGCCAGTAATCTGATATCAAATTTATTGCAGAAAAGTAATGGGCACCCCCTAATTGGTCCAGAGCATTGTTGATTCTGGGCAAGGGATATAGTCATTCTTAGTAATACTGTTGAGCTTCCAGTAGTTGATAACTACACAGTTGGTGCCGTCCTTCTTTTTTACAATTAGAACAGGTGAAGCCCATGGGCTTTTTGATGGTTTGAGCATCCCTTGTTCTAAATACTTGTCAATTTCCTCGGTAACCACATCCTCCACTGCCAAAGAACGTTGTATTGGCCAAGACCTTATAGGAGGATGATTGCCAGTGTCTACTCGATGGAATACCCCTGAGCACACCAAAATCATGATTGTTGACAGCAAAAATCCCCTTATATTTCTGAAATAAAGCTATTGCTTAGTCTTTTTATTCATCTGATAATCCCATTAAATTACTCCGCGGTACCACTATTAGTACATTGGCCAATGTCTCATCCAGTAAACCAAATTCATCCAAGGATATGAACTCATGAACCTGATGGACCTCATCTATGGGAATAAGATGTAGATACGCTTCAGTTTGGTGGTGGCGGAAATGCATTGGTTCACTCTGAAGGTTTTCTAATAAAACCTTAATTTCTCCATGTCCCAGAAGTATAATTCCGGGAGCCATGTGCAGCTCAAACCGTGTTTGATAATAGAGCCCAATGACTTCCCCATATAACCCACTCGGCGCTTCCACTTCTAACTCAGTGTTTGCTAAGACTTGATGGCCAGAAGGGATAGATATGGGCCCTGTCTCTCGAAGAGGTATCCCTTGATATTCAGATATCTGCTGGAGATAGGGCCCAAGTCTTGCACTTTAGTCAATGGTAGTGAACAGGCATATTCCAGAACTATAGGCAATATTGATATGGCTTGTATGCACTGGATCCTTCAGTAAACCACTAGTAGTAAAGTAATTTTGGATCCACTGACCCAGAATGGCGATGGTCTCCTCCGTCATATTAACAACAGCCCTGAAATGGCACATGAAAGCGGTCCCAATTAAAAGGTCATAGTTTTCATATGGTAGCACGATCGCCAGAGCTACAATGACAATGGACAAAAAGCACAGAGGTAGCACACTATAAGCTCCCTTGGAGACAGTGCTTACAGCTTCAGCAGTTCCATAAACCATTCGATGGTCCACATCAGGTTTCAAAGTCAACTTTGCCATTAATTTAGTGGACACTATGTTGACTGGAGCACCAGTATTCATTATAGTGCAAACTCTATTTTTTGCTAAAAAAATATCACGGTATGTACACCCAGAATAAGAAGAATATTGACTGTTTAATACATGAAAATTTATGGGCTCTCTTTTCCCAAGGAAATTCATTATCCCCTCACAGAATTCGGGGTATTCTCTGACAATGGCATCTACTGGAAGGGCGACGTTCACTCCTTTCAGAGTTGGTGCATCTGCGGCAGAATCAAGTTGGTCCAAGGAATATTGATCAAGCATTTGACAGGCATAGGGTTTCAGTTTTTCAAGGGACTCTTCTTCTGCCGCCACCTTGGCTTGAGCTCAGGTTACTATGCTTACTCCTCCAACTGGCTGCTGATATTAAATTCCGTCATCATACTGAGGGACTTTCGCAGGGTATACAACTATTTATTCAGGGTCATTTTGAGTGGGTATTGTGGAGGTAGAGGGTCTGGTCTCTACTCCGCTCCATCTTTTCCCTGATAGTATTGTTCTTGGTATATGTAGTTCACATGGCGGTTATGGCAGAATTTTGCCAAATGACCAGGGTGACCGCATTTGTAGCAGTTAACCCCATATGAGCCATGTCTGGGATTATCATAAGTGGGTCCAGATCAAAAAGTTTGGGGTCGTTATGCATAACCAGCCCCAGGTTGGTAAGCCAATTGTTGATGGTCGGCATAGTTAGGTCTGGGTCAATAACTAGGTTGCTGACAGTTGTCATGGACAGCCCATTGACGCTGATTGAACTATTGATTATAATTTGGCCAAGGATGAGGCGCATAGTTATAGAAAAGTTGGGGATTACTAATCAGAGCTGGAGGCAGATGATAGTATTCTCTGGAATAAGAGGATGCAGTAGCAGTGGTAGTCTTACAATCCGCATTTGGTGGCGAAAAGTTAGGGTATACCAGATGTAAAAACTGTACAATCTTAAGCAGAGGTACATGATTATCCAGAAGTGGCGAAATAACATTAGAAAGTTTGCAATATGGCTTCACCACAGCGGACATGGAAATGCACACGTCAGCTTCCACTAAGTACCCAGCTCCAAACAGTACATGGGCTTCTGTTGTGAATTGATCAGCAAACTCTGAGAGTCTCATCTCAATGGAATCCAATTGTTAAGAATTCCGCTTTCCACCGCGACATTTTTGAGTTTCACCCAAACAAGCAGAGTAAGGTGTCCTTTACATCCTTATAGATGACAGAACTAGTTGGGAGATAACAGATGGCCTGATTGGCGCTTCCTACATCCAAGGCAGATATTAACAACTTAGCCTTCCACTGCAAACTCAAACCATTTGAAGAACCCATGAATGTTTCTCATTGCAATCAAATGGGGGAAATTTTTTGATATTAACTTCCTCATCTCATTCATGGTGTTTTGGGATGTACTGAAGAATGGATTGAGACCCAAAAGTGGATTCTCAATGAGGAGCGGTATTAGCGGAAGTTGGGATATCCGCTGCTTCAGGGGTAGCATGACCTTTGGCTATAGGTGCTACCGCTATTACTTGATGGAAGTGTCATTCTGACTCATATGCATATCCGGTGCTACCATCTTGGGTGTAGTAGCTTTGACCAGCGTCATATTCTCCCACATATGATGCCTCTTCTTGATAGTCATCATTGTCCCAGCGAGAAGACCTAGAAGGATTGGTCAATCTTCGTTCTGCACACTGCAGCCTCTCAGTAGTATCATTCAATAATTCAGCAAGTTCTTTGTTTTGTAGCCCCAGGATTTGCATTTGTCTAAACGTACTATCAAGTTGGTGCATGACAGCATTTCGTTCTTGAAGAAGTTCATCTTGGCTTTTGAGAACCGCGTCCAAGGTAACTTTGAGTTCCATTATCCAGCTGGTGCGGTGTTTTGTGAAAACTACCCAATAACACAGCTTGGGTAAGGCATGGCTGGTGACTAAAGTTTCGGAATGTTAGGTGGTTGATCAATGGGCCCCTTGTAGAGAGCACCACTGCTATAATTTCAGATGGTATCATTAGAATCTGTCAGGTTATTTGCACAGGTTAAACCCACTGAGCAACATACAGATGATGTGGAGATCGTCGGTCCTTCAGACACACATGAAAATATACTTAAAAAAGGAGCAATTGCCCCAATTATTTATTTATTTTTATAAATACAGCTATTTTTCGCTGTTTTGTCTTTTCTACGCTAAAAACAACCTAACTCTCTCAATCGCCCATTTCATTTATATACAGTGGCTTCAGGTGATACTGCTTCTCATGGCTTATGCTATTCTATTACGCTGATTCTCCTCGTTTCAGCTGGTTATTCTTTAATCCTCTGTCACCCTAATTGTAGGCGATTTACTTTGTATTTGTTAAACATCGCCTTATCGCCTTATATAGAGGCGATCCAATAAAACCCATTATATCCAATAAAAACCCTTTATCCCAATATCGCCTCATCTCAAGGCACTCAAAAATCTTAACTGATACTATGTTCAGCGGATTCCGCCCTGCTGTCCCACTATTATCGCCCATTCATATCAGAATCGCGACATTCACCATGGCAGAAGGGTAAGGGGGATCAGGGAGTTCCTCTGTGGGTTCCTCATCATCATACAGAGTGCAGGCCAAGGCAGAGAGCAAGGGTGTGGGGTTATCAGCAATATGCAGGATAAGTTTACAGAGGACTGGTTGCTTGGATAAATTGTATTCAGCAAAAATACACTTAAGTAAGTTGACAAGCATTTTCCACTTGAATGCGGATGGCATAAATTTGGGAGAGTAGAGCGGAGCTAGCGCGGGTAGCTATTGATTTGAATTGTGAAGTGGCAATCACTCCCTGAATGGCATCCGTGGCGTGTTTGTGAAGCTGAATAATAGCATTTTGCCCTATGGGGTCAAGTTTGGGGTGAGAATGAGAGGGGGGAGACCTTTAGCAAGCATTACCGCTGTGTGGGCAACAGCATTATGGATGAAATTTGTGTCAGGTTGGGCAACAGATGCCATAGCAAAATTATGTTGGGTGCATGAAAAATTGTCATTTTGGCTGTGGGACATAAAAACGCTGAGAGATCTCAATGGGGGTTTGTAATGGGATAAATTCTTTTATGTTGACTTCATAGTCTTCAAGCCCATTACCCATTACTTTGGTTTCATCCAATGAGATCCATGAGTTCATGTCATACAAATCCTCATTTTCCACAATGGGGTGGCTGAGGCTGGAGAATGGGTTGGGGCACTGGATTGAACTGTAGTCTAAGCTGATTCATGATTGGTGGGAGCATTGGTGGCTCTGGGCTTGGGAGGGGCCTGATTGGCTGCTGTGGGTGTGGGAGCAACAGGATTTGTAAGAGGGGGGTAGGATTGCACCCCATTCTGAGAGGTCTGTGGGGCAGTCAGCGGATGGGGAGCTGGTGGGCAAGTCTGCCAAGGCAGCGGAAGCAGAAAGGTAGGGGCAGCTACACTTTGAGTGATCCAACTCAAAGCAGAATGAACAGATGGTCCGCCCGCCCTCAACACGGGCCCAGAACAGGTGGTCAGGGGCGGATGCAATGTAGGCGTGAGGGGGAAGCTGCTCCACAATGTTAGTAAATCTAAGGCTGACCGTGGCAAATGCTCAAGGCCCAGCGAGGCGTGTGGCTCCATTGGGGACCACAAATTGAAGGATGGGATCATTGCTGTAGGCTGCCAAACCTTCCATCAGCTCCCAATGGAGCACTGCAGGGGGAAGGTGAGTGGGAAACCCAGAAAATTGAACCACCAACATGGTGTCTGTGGGGAGCCAGGTGTGCGAAGTGGGAATTGGGGTGCCCTGGAAAACCAGGGGCACAGTTGCTGCAGTGGCAGCATCAGCTTCACATGTGAAACCTAAATTGAAGTATTCTTTATAAGGGTGGAAATCGATGAACCTGGCAGGTTGCATAACCACTTGTGCCATTTCAATAATGGCTTTGTCTGCATATGGGAACAACTTCCTATATTTGACCTGAAGGCCAAAACACATGCAAGAGCAGGGGAATACAAGAGGGAAGTGAGGAACCATCTGGAATCATGTGAGGTGGATGGTGAGATCTTTGGGAAGAACAAAATGACCCAAGGATTTGCTATAACTGGACGAAACAGTCTGAGAACGTATTCCCCCAAACGGGAAATGCTGGGTGTTTCACCAATTTCCCACAAGGAGCAGCAGGCGGGGGGTCCATGGACATCAGTGGGTTAGTGTCACAGTGAATTGTATTGCAACAAGTTTTAAGAATAAAATTTAAAAGTCGCTCAAAAGTGGGTTTGAGCAGAAAGAAAAGTTTCTAGTTTCCATTATCTTCTTATACAAAAAATACTCATTTGTGCAGTTGTATATCAATGCATAAGTGCTGATTTCAACACCTAGTGCTCTGTCTCATTTCTATTCAGTGTAATTTACAACTCAGATGTGTTAGTATAATAATTTGTGTGTTTGAATATAGAGTTTGTATAAAACAATCAAATCTAGTGATACTAAGTGTATTTTAAATAATCATATCTATATAAAAACTCAAACTAAGCATGTAAAAGCTGTAGCTATTCAATATGTTAGCCTCAGCCCATACAAAAGGTAGCCACAATATAGATTATGCATGCTGTTGGAAAGAGGAGGCTATGGGTTACGCACAGGTACCCCAATGTCTGTTACCAGGAAAGTGAGACTGTTTCAGGATCATTAAAAATCTGGCACAGCATACTAAGTGAACAACACTTATGGCGTGAGCACCTCTACTGCTGCTGTCCACAACTAATGTACATAACAATTAAAGATAAAACCCTTACATCTGCAATGATGTCTCTAAGTTGATGGATAATAACATTACTCAAATGTTAAATCTTATCATGGGCAAGGAAGCACAGCACCAATGATGAAGAAAATATGCTTCAATTATGAGCATATGGCCAAAAATCAGCTGCTTACTCTGACAATGTGTGTAAGAGACTTCTGAAAGTGAGATGTCATAACCAAGTCAATGAAGATAGGATGACCTACCTCAATGACGACAACTATTTCATATTGTATATGCTCTCAATGCTCAAGTTTGGTGGCTCATGCAGGAAATGTTGAAAATGATAGCATACTCAACCATTCCAACTAAAAAGCAGTTAATAAGACTTGGATGGACTTTATGAACACTGTGAAGATCAATAGCTTCAAACTAAAAGCAAACATAGCACCACACTTAGATATCATAAATACATCCATCCACCTTATCCAAAATCGCCACTAGTGAAAGTTTCTGCAGCTGGAGGTTCTGTAATCTACATAAACCTACAAATATATATGAGCTGCAGAGAAATCATTGTCCTTGTTATCAGTCTCTTTGGCAATTCCATCTTGAAAGATAATTTCAGTAATATATTCCTGATGAACGTGAAAGTCAGATATTGTACGCTGTTTACCTCAATGCCATGCATATATACATCACAGAGAATTTGCTAAAGATGTTAAGCTAATGTTTAAGCCCAGTGGCTCCTGCCATTAAGCTGGACAGGGGTATGCACCATTTTATGTTAAAAAAGGGCTCTAACCACAAGGCCCTACCTCTCACCCAAATTTCTCATCTAGAGAATACCTAATGTGCAATGATTGGCTGCTTCTCCTCCCCGCTTGCCTTATGCCACTCCAAAACCCTTTTTCAAGCCAAAACCCACCATTGTCTCAACGTCTGCAGAGTTTTACATTGGGAAAATTAAGAAGCTTAGCATAAACTTGAGAAATTTTAGGAAATTGCCCACTGAGGTTCCACCAAAATCTCCAGCTAACAGCTCAGTTAATAGCCTTCATTTTGGTAAAAATTTGACTCTGTGGCAACCCTAGGTGAAAATAATTGTGATATAAAAGCCAAAATTGGGGTAGAAGTCAAAGGTAAAAGGTCAGAAACGGGATCAAATTCGTCAAGAAATTCTGAATTCTGCAAAGTGAGTTTGGAATCTTGGAGCTCGCCAAAACAGCTTGAGAAGGATTTGGGAATCAGCTGATAGCATGACTTTTTAAGAATCAATTACCCAATGATTTCTATGATTATAAAATTCAAAAAAATTGGCATCTAATGCTGAGGTTAAGCTTAGTGGTTTTCCCTCCTAGCCCAGCCTTAAGACCCAACACCCTGCTAATGGTAAGGTGACAAGTTATCATTTTGTTTAAATAATGCTTATCCCACTTTTTTAGCCTTATAACATTGCTAAATTTGTATTTTAAATTTAACACACAATTCAATGATGTTAGGGATTATGGCTTCAGATAAAGCCTACCAACTAGTTCCTAATGGAGGAAAAGATTAGCGTGGTAACTTCTAGCCAAGACATCAACAATAGGAACTTTGCAAACTTCCACAACCCCCCACCCCATTGGTTACCCAGTCAGAGTAACCAAATCCCCCTACCACCTATCATGAACTAGTAGATAATGCAGAGGTCGCCTTGTAGTTTGAAACTGCTGCCAGGGGAGTTTTTACTCTCATGCCCGCAGCCCAATCTTTTCTTAGCTCGCCTACTTACTGGCAAAAAAAAACTTAACCAAAAAAAATTTGTAAGCTAAAGTACAGAATTACGATGCTAGGTGCTCAAAAAAGACTTTTTTACTGCTCTAATGACTACTATAAGCCCTCCCAGAGTATTGTGAAACATATTTTGGTCAAAGAGATCCTTCTGGTGCAGAAAACTCGGTTGCATGTGAAAATATCTCAGGGGAACCTTTGGGAGGGTTGTCATCCTAACAAGTCCTGCAGTTCCAGCCATCATCGATTATTACATCTCACTGGTTACCTAGGATGAGGAACACCAGCTGGTAAACCCAGTGTATGAGGATCTCTCTGGGGTACGGTCTTTATCTGACCCTGATGACCCAACTTCTGTTCCTTTGTCATATGCACGGTCTGCTGCCATGACCACCCGTTTTTCCAACAGATTCACCAAGCCCCACAAACACTCCACGGTTAACCAGTCTTTTTCAATATTTTTCTCCTTGGATGATTTTAATAATTTAAGCGCTTTTTTTTGTTTTCCATCCATATTAGGGTAGGACAGCGTATGTTAACAGTAGATGCCTTGGTAGATACTGGGACTACAGTAAATTACATTGCCCTTATAGTAGTGCAAGTTTTGGATCTGCCATTCATCTCAGGTTCCTCAGACTGGGGGGAATCTCAGATCCCTATGCTACACTTTCCCTATGTAAATCCCTGCGTTTTGTGGTCCATGATTACAAATTTTATCTGAATTTGAAGCAATCCCAGAGTTGTTCTACCCACTGATTTTGGGGGAAGGATGGTGGCGCCGCCAGTCAGTAAGCATTAACTTAGAGTGAAATATGTTATTTTTACCTCTAATGCTCACCCAAGTGAGATTTCTCTCCTTCCCACTATAGCAATAGGCAATGCAGTAGCGGCAACTGAAAAATACTCTTCAACGGGTATTGTGACTGAGCATCACACTTCAACTCTTATTCTCATACCATTCAAGTAAGTTTTTGTTGTGGAAGGTGATAATCAACTACCAGCCACATAAAATTTGACCAAGTTCCTAATTAACAGTTGAACTGATCAAAATCAACTGCTCATTTATCCATATATGGATGAGGAGAGCAGGAATTTCTGACTTGGATTAAAGTATGATAAAGAAAGGGTGTATGGTTAAGAAAACTTCTCCTTTATCTTCGCCATTGATATTTGCAAAAAAGTCAGATGGTAATCAGAAGCCATGCATGATTTATGGACAATTAGACAATTTGACAGTTCTTGATCCATACCCCTCACCCCTGGAGACAGCAATTTCCCAGTCTATTTTTAGATCCAAGTTTTCTCTAAGCTTGAATTGGTGAATGCCTTTTATCAAGTGCAGGTCAAGTCAAGTCAAGAGTGTCTGAAGGCAATCTTCACCCATTATGTAATATAACATTTTAAGGTCATGCTATTAAGTTTAAAAAATGCTCCAGAAGTTTTCCAGCACCATTTTGATGACGCTTTGGGAGATCTCAGGTTCTCCTGTGCAATTGCCTATGTGGATAAAATATTAATTTACTCCCTTAATGAAGAGCAACACGCCAAGGACTTGGTGGCTGTGGCGGCTGTACTCAAAAAGTTAGACTGGTTGCCAAAACCTCCAAATGTGAATTTTATAAAGATGAAGTTCAATTTTTAGGTAACTTGATCTTAAATGATGGTTATGCTATCGCACCTTCCAAGTTGGAAGCTATATGCTTTTGGACCACTCCAGTAATACAGAATCATCTACGCAGCTTCCTAGGATCTGTCACGTTCTTTAAGAAATTCTCACCTGTCATCTCAGAATTGGCCTCACCCCTTCACCCCATCACAGGTAAGAACACCCCCTTTCTTTGGACTCCCAAATGCCAACAGGCATTTGATGCAATAAAGAAAGCTTTTACTACTACTCTCATGTTGCATCATGCAGATGAGGATAAATTTTATATTGTGGCTTGTGAAGCCTCTGGCACTGCTGTTGGGGCTTCCTTCTGAAAGAACATGAGGGAAGGGAGCATCAGGTGGCATACTTTTCTAAGAAGTTTAGAATCATGAAGCACAATTAGGCCATCTATAATAAAGATTAAGCTACGTTTTCATGGTCATTAATGCATTGGTGGTACCTTTTACAGGGTGACAAACATACATTGATTGCGAGTAAAGATTACAAATTTCTTACCTTTTATCAAAAACCCCAGAAGTTAACTCACAGGTAAACTGGGACTCACTGCAATCTCCTAAGTTTTGATTTTAACTATGAGTTTGTCAAGGGGGCTACCCATATTCTACCTGATATCTTGAGTTGCAACCCCTTAATATCCAACTTTGGACACAGACTCTGAATTTTTCACGGTAATTCCCCCCTGAGCAGGCCATAGCTTCTCCAACCCCAGCCATTGCTATAGTTGCTTCCTCCTCCCCAAAGCCCAAAGCCAAATCCAAGTCCAAATCTCATGGTTCCAAATCCCATAGAGTTCCTATTACCCCTCCTGAGCTGTTGTTGAGCCCCCCTTCTGGCCAGTCCTGGCATTTCCTGTTAGTGAAGTTCTCTCCTGGAGGATGGTTTGGAGTCCCAGTCTACTGATCCTGAGGGTCTGGACCTCCTTGAAAAATGGATGCTGGCAATGCTCCTTCAAGATGATATTACCAAAAAGATAGGGTAATATTTCCATGATAGGGTCTGGGTTCCTTCTGGCCTGCGTTCTCGCGTTAAATGAACATCATTGTCAGAAAGTTGATATGACTGGAAGATATGCTACCTATATTGGCAGATCAGAGGGGTTTGAGATGAATCTTGAGATTTACAAAAAGGATACACGAATTAAAATCAAGTAAAATGATGACATTTGGCAAATTGAGAGGATTTATGCTGAGATTCAATACAAATGAGAGTAATTTGGAAAGGGAAGAAGAATAGAAGACTACCAAGCTGAGGATGCATCTGGCTGGGGGAACTGAGGTATAAAGAGTCTCACAGAAGATTATAAAGGGGGAGTCTTTTATGAGAGAAAGAGGAGCTCAGAAAAGTCTGCAATTTATATTAAAATAAAGGTAGAATTAAGGGGCAATAGCTCTATATATATTTTATTGAAGTTTTATTAAAAAGTGGCAATCCTCATATTGTCCATTTTGGTTGCTCAGTGGCTAATACCCTGTGCAAAATCAAACTTGGCAGAATCAAGCCCAGACGCCAAGAATCAACAGTGGCGCTCACTACAGGGGGCCACTTAGCAACTGTAGTTTGAAAAAAAATTATGAGTCCTCATTTGTTCTGACATAACCTGATCAGATTCTGGGCGTGGTATGCTGAAGAAGCCTGGGAGGCACCTAACCCCAAAGCAACATTTTTTACTGTTACCAAACCAGGGGATGATGAAGTTATGATTAATTTGCACTTCAAGAATTGCACAGAGCTGATGACCAACCAACAAGGACGCTCCACAAATGTGACTCCCCAACAACTGAGAAATATTATGGAATTGCTGTTGCACGGATATCGCCTATATGAGGATGAGACTGGGGAAAATGCCCTGATTTTATTCTTGTCATGGTCCCAAGACATCATAATAGGGACTGACCTCAAGGACAAGGCTGGGCACCAGGAGGCCCAGAAGGTGAATTACAGGGCCTCCCAGACCTGAAGCACACCCTAGACCAGCGCTGAGTACAGGCAATTATGCCCAGGTTGGTCCTAGTGGGGTGCCAAGTGCCCAGCCTGATGTTGGGGCAGGCGTTAAAACGAACTATCTACAAAATAAAGATGGATGGTTCAATTCAGTTTGTCAAGGAACGGGGTTTTGAAACCCATTACATCTACAAAAATAATGCACTCAGGTCAAACCCAACTTCAATTGATCACTCAAGTTAATCCAGTTTTGGCCTATTCAACTAATTCAGATGGCGGTATTGCCCTATTGGTGAGTTGGTGCTTGGGCCCACTGTGGCATAACCCCAATTCCCCCATCTGAGCTTAAATATGTTTTCCCTGACCAACATTCCTTGTTGGTCAACTTCCCAGATAAACTTTTTACCCATTTACGCTATTTTAAATTTTATGATATTCTGAACGCTCCTGTGTGCAAACCTCTTCAAGGAGGTCTTGTGCTCCGTAACCCATGCCATTGCAAGTACCTTGCAGCTCTCCCCTCATGCACCATTTGTTCGCCCAGGTTCCCTCCAACCTGGGTCGCTTATCTCCTTTTGATATGTGCATCGCGTCGCCTTTACTGGGGTTTTTATTATAAAATTCTCATTTTTATGCCTAAGTTGTTATTGCTCCACCACCCTCTGCTGGGCTCTAATCACTTTGGCACTAACGGCTTGTTCCCTGGAGTTGGCCTGTTGCACCGCGCACTGCCACGCTGGGAACAGGAGAGTTATAGACACTTTCCTTACAATTCTATAACCAACATGATCAAGAAAATCGATAAACGCTGTATATGTTTTATTTGGATGCAACTACTATGGGATTAGCTTGCCGCATTAGTACCCATGGAATTGAGGAAATTTTAGTTGCTTATGTGCAACCTTCGATTCGCCAGGTACTGTATGTTCTGTCTCATCATAATATTGAAATCAGAGATGTATTATGGTTCACACAAGCACAGCAGCATGATACTCACCTCCTGCTCAACTGCCTCAATTGTTTGTTTTCATAAATACAAGGGGCGCTGGCACAGATGGATCATCGTGTTGGGGACGTCCACCATTGATTGGACATTCTGGTACCACAGTTAAATTCAGAACTACCTCAAGTAATAAGAGAATTGCTGAATCAGCATGGCCTATCAGCGGATTGGATTCAGGATGTAACAAACTTGGGGAATAATACCAAGAGCTGTATGACAGAGCTAGCTGAATGGGCGGAAGCTCTTGAAGCCGTGATTGCCCAACTCAAGGAAAGAATGACCCTGATGGAACAGCAAGTGGCGGCCCAAGTCAGCTCTCTATTGACAGAAGTAAACCAACTTCATATTGAACGGAATAACCAGTGAATGACATATAACATGCTTATACTTCAGTCAATGTATCCCAAGTATCTCCAGCTTATTTGTCGAGTTACACAACTTGAAGTCGTTAGTCAGGCTGAGCGCCAATGAGCCTATCCTCTTCTGATTGGTGAGACAAGAGAGTATGCAGACATGCAAGGGCACCTTGATACCCTTCGATGGGCCAATGAGGAATCAGTATGAAAATGATCCTCCCTTGTTAACCAAATAAACAACGCCAATCAACAAGCAGAAAATGCAAGCTGGCAGCAAACCCACCTACAAAATATAATCAAAAGAAGTTTTTTGCACCATCTAGTACTAAAAAAAGAAGTTTTTTGCAATTATAAGCTGTGGAACAAAAATTGAACAAAGAAAGGGAATTCCGCCAGGGATTGCAACATCAGTATGAAACACTGCAACAGGAATTTCAGGATGGATGTTGTAAATTTTATTCTGTTAAAGTGGAGCAGTTTATCAACAAACAGTTCATGGGCTGTACTGGAGCTGGGGGAAATGAGGCAGTTAGTGGTGACTTGGGGCAAGAATTTTATGGATCAGCAAACGAATATCCATCAGGTGGTACAATGGACCCCCCTCGCGACACCACTTCTCCAGATTCCTTTTTGACAGGTTCAAGCTCATCTGGCCAGCTGTATGGTAACACAAAAAGTGATGGTTCCCATAGTCACTCTGAAAACAATTCGCCTGCCCCTTGCATCAGGAACCTAGAGCAAAGTGAAATTCATTCATATCAGAAAAATTACCTCCTTTCAGTCATGACAGGAGCCTGCACGGTTACTTTAAACGTTTCAAATTTGCTGTGGAAGGAGTACTGATCAACAAAAAGTGAAATTGTTGCTGTCCGCTTTAGATGTGGAAAGTGCTGATCAAATGACCTGCTATCTTCCAAATAGCTCAGTATCTTATGCACAAGTAAAAGCGATTGTTATTCGGCTGTTTGGGGGCGCTACCAAGGTGTCCCAACGGAAAGCCAGTTTTATGACTATACAGTTTTACCAAAATGAGACTCTTTCAAAATTCGCTGAGTGTTTTTCAGTGGAAGCACACGTCCTACTTGGAGCTAACATTTTAACCACTGAGGATGTGGGTATAGTGATGACAGCAGCTGTCAAACCATATTAGGAACTATATAACACTATGTCTCACATGTTGGATGGGGATACCAGGCTTATTTGTATTGTATATGCCTTACGTCGACTCTCCACCACGAACAGCACCCCCAACATAGCCTGAAAAATCTCTGTTGCCCCCGCTCCAACCTTTTCAGGATATAGGCCACCACAACTGGGTTATCAGCTGTTGGAACGTATTCATCCCTCACAAAAGTCAGTAGACTCTTTTTGACCCATGTACGCTTCACCAGTTTGTCCGCGACCTTGGAACCTTACTTGCAACTTATGACCTGGTCCTTCCGCCCCAAACTATATACATGAACTTTTTATGAACACTTGCTTCCAGTGTGGACGAAAAGGGCATTATGCGGCCAATTGCCCTAGCAAACCACAAGTGTACTGCAATACCAACTAAGATAGTAGAGCAGGGAAAAGCTCTAGTGGAGTAGAGATGGGACGCTCTATCTCCACTGAGTTCAATTCACTTGTCCCTAACAATTCCCAAACATCTTTTGGGTAGAAGTCAAACCTCAAATGGATGATTTATTATACCAGCAGCTTTCATTAAATACCCCTGCTTCTGCATCCAAGAGTAAAAGTTCACCCCATTGGCCCAAGTTCTGCCAAGACTTTCAGAAGCCATATGCGTGGCAGATCCTGGAAGATACTGGCAACAGCAACATGGATCTCACGCCGAATGTCGCCTCTTTAGTAGGGGTTACTGTAGCCTTTTCAGTGGAACAAATTACAAGTGAGTATCCTCAGGTTGTAAAGAGCATTTCTTCCTTTTTGAGTAACACAAAGCCCTTTAACGTACAAGTAATAAACACTGATGGTTCTTCTTACATGTAATGTACTTATTGTGACATATTAGTTCAAATCACAAAAATCCGCGCTATCATAGACACAGGAGCACCTGTGAACATAGTCTTCACCCGGTTGGTGGCTAAACTTATGTTGAAACCAGATGTGGACCATCGAGTAGTATATGGGACCATGATAACGCACAGCACTGCATCTGAAGGAGCATATAGCGTGTTGCCTTTACGATTTGGATCAACCCAGTTGTCTTCTCCGGTGGTGGTTTTGCCAAATAACAACTACAATATGTTAATTGGCGCGGCTTTTATGAGGAAATTTGGCGTTGTGATAAATATGGTGGAAGAAACTCTTACTATGTTTGGCCAACAGATTCCCATATATTTTTCCTCTGGTGAAATCCCAACGGATACAGTCCACTCTGTTCATATCAACCTAGCATATAGCGATGGAGTGATTCCTGTTCGTTATTGACAACTGAGTCAGTGGACCAGGATCCTCCCCAACCATATATTTGAGTACAAAGGAATCCCGCTTAAGGCAATGTGCGCTTTGAGTCTACCGTCTGGACACCAGAGCATAGTAGGGACTGGGCTTGAAATCGATGTCCCTAAGGGGCTTTATGGAGAAATTATGGCGCCTCACCAGCACTCGCAGTTTGAACCACATGTGGCTCCAGGATTACTGCTACCTGGGAATGGGGAGGTGAAAGTGCTGATTGTGAACCTACAGAAGAAGGCAATAACGATCTGGTGGCACCAAGTGGTGGCTTACCTACACTTAGTCCCTATAGAGGAAGTTTGTCATATTCATGATTTCAGCTCATTGGAGGATCTCAGACTACCAGCTCGCTCCTCATTTGGCATACTGACTGTGGTTCCGTGGGAAGTGCCCACAGAATTATTGGTGGATCAGCAAGATAAGGATATGGCATTATTTGAAAAGTACCGGGATATTTTCACAAATAACAATCATGACTTGGGGTGCGCTCAAGGGGTGGTACATTGGATAGATATGGGAGATCACCCTCCCATTTGATTGCAACCTATTAGATGTTCAAAAGTGGTGGAAGAGGTTATCTCCGACAGGGTGATAAACTTATTGAGCAAGGAATGCTAGAGCCATCAAACAGTCCATGGGCATCACCTGTTCTCATTGTATAGAAAAAGGATGGCTCAAATTGGGTTGTTATTGACTATAATAAACTCAATAATGTAACAAAGAAGGATTCTTACTCTCTTCTGCAGATTATTATGAATTAGACCAATTGGGTGGGGCGAACTATTTCTGCCATGGATCTGATTTCAGGGTACTGGCAGATTGAATTGCCATTAGTGGAATGGGAGAAATGTGTGATCACCTCGAGAGGGTTGTTTCAGCTGACCTGCATGCCACAAGGGTTTTGTAATGGCCCAGCTACGTTCCAGCATGCCATGGATACAATTTTAGGTGAATTAAAGCTGTCCTGCATTCTATTTTACCTTGATGACATCAATGTGCTCTCGCGGACGTTTACAGAGCACCTGGCCCGCTTGGAACAAGTGTTCTAGTGCCTCGCTGCCGCTAATATCTAAATTAAGCCTCAAAAGTGCCATTTCTTCAAAGAACAATTGGAATACCTTGGGTTCGTCATGGATTAAAATGTGCTTAAACTGCAGCCGGCTAAAGTGGAAGCAATAAGCAAGATGACTCACCCAGGGAATAAGCAGGACATAAAGGTGTTTCTAGGGATGGTTGGGTATTACCAACGGTTCTTTCCCAATTTCAGTTGCATTGAGGCCCCGCTTTTTGAGTTGTTAATGAAAAACGCTTCCTTCAATTGGACGGAATGATGCCAGAACGCTTTTGATATGTTGCAAAACGCGTTAGCAAGCACACCCATTTTGCAATATCCCAACTTTGACAAACAGTTCATAGTACAAATGAACACATCCCTCACCGCGATAGGGGCAGTGTTATCCCAAAAGGATGATGATGGCATGGAGCATACTGTCGCATTCTGTAGCCAAAGCTTGAAATGTTATGAACGAAACTACACCATGACTGAGTGGGAGTGTTTAGCGGTGATCTACGCTTACAAACAGTTCTGGGTATATCTACATGAGGTATGATTCCAAGTAGTGACAGATCATGCTTCCTTACGTTGGCTCCAAAATCTGCATGAACTGGAAGGATGGCTTTCACGCTGGGCGCTGAAGCTCAAGGTGTACAATTTTGAGATTTTACATCGACTGGGGGCAAAACATCAGAAGCGGACTGTCTTTCTCAGTTGCCAACAGTTGCCATCATGGCGGATTTAGCTAACATAATGTACAAAAAGATGGTGGTGAACAAATACCAGGATGAGCCGCTGCAAGTGATCAAGGTGTTAGATGGACTCAGGGAGGATACCTTTGTATAAGGGAAGAACTATATAAGTGAATTGGAGATTTAATGCTGAGTTTACCTAAACCTTCAGATAGACCCTCAATTATTATGGATGCTTATCGGGCTGTAGGACATGGAGGATTGCAGAAAACGCTGGAGTTTTTGCGACCCCAATACTTCTGGGAAAGCATGCAGTATGATTTATTGGAAACGGTTAGCTGCTGCCATCAGTGTCAAGTGAAAAAGCCTTTCTGAAAGAAAACTGCCTACCAACTATAAACCCCAGCTCACATGGCACACCATTTCCATTGATGTAGTGGAACCTCTGCTGGCTAGTGCCAATCGATCCAAATATATTATTATTGCCATCAATCATTTGACCTGATGGATGGAGGCCAGAGCTATTAGCGATTTGGGCGCAGTCACCACTTCCAAGTTTATTATGGAGTGTGTTATACAGTGGCATGGCTGCCTGCAGTCCATTATGATGGACAACGGAACCAACTTCACCTTGCATATCCTGCCAAATTTAAATGAGTTGATGGCGATTCTCAGGGTTTTGACCACCCCCTATCATCCAGAATCAAATGGGATGGTGGAGCGAGTCAATGGAACCCTAGTGAACATACTCCACAAATTGGTAACAGATCAGCCCTCAGAATGGAGTGACCTTCTACCTACTGCTGTGTTCGCTTATAATATCAGCTATCATTTGGCCACTGGTAAGAGTTCATTTCAAAGCTGTATGGTCAACATCTGGCTCTGCCTGCCTTGTTATATTCATGTGTTGAGGACACTGGTGGTGTGAATCCTCAGCGATATCTGAAGACACTCATGGATACCCTGATCAAGCTGCAAATGGAAGCCTACTCCACCAGTTTGGCCAAGAAGATTTGCAATCAGGCAGCCAATCAGAAGCGCCGGAGTGGACTTCCATCGTTCGCTGTGGGGAACTATGTTTTATTCCACTATCAGCATGGATTTGGACAAAAAAAAACAAGCTCTCCAACATTTAGGCTGGCCTGTTTGAGATTATTGAGAAGACTGGCATGGATGTTTACACTATTAAGGAACCTGATGGGGGTCAGATTATCAACTAAGTCCACACAAAGTTCCTCCGAGCATATAAACAGTAAAAGCCTATCATCCAGTCAAAGGGGGGTAATGTTGGGAAGTTGATATGACTGGATGATATGCTACCCATATTGGCAGATCAGAGGGGTTCAAGATGAGTCTCAAGATTTATGAAAAAGGATACACAAATTATAATTGAGTAAAATGACAACATTCAGCGAATCAAGAGGATTTATACTGAGATTCAATATGAATGAGAGTAATTTAGAAAGGAAAGAAGAATATAAGATTACTAAGCTGAGGATGCATTTGGCTGGGGGAACTGAGGTATAAAGAGTCTCATGGAAGATTAAAAAGGGGAGTCTTTTACTATGGAAAGAGGAGCGCAGAAAAGTCTGTAATTTATATAAAAATAAAGGTAGAATTAAGGGGTGATAGCTCAATATATATTTTATTGAAGTTTTATTAAGAAGTCGGTGATCCTCATGTCATCCAATTTGGTTGCTCAGTGGCTAATACCCTGTGCAAAATCCAACTTGGTGGAATTGAGCCCAGACGCCGAGAATCAACAATCATGATCCTCCACTATGGGGCATCCAGGCATAAAGAAGTGCATCAATTTCATTAAACAAGGGTATGACTGGAATGGACTCACAAAAGATGTTCCAACTTGGGTTGAGGGCTGCTTAACCTGTCCTATATGATCTAGAACATGCACAGGTTGTAATGGCCTCCTCCACCCTCTACAACAAGCTGAAGGCTCTTTTTTAGTACTAGAAAGCTGAAGGCTCTTAGACCTCATTTTCAGTGAACTTCATTGTGGGTTTACCAGTGTCTTGCAGTTATTATAGGATCATGATGGTAGTAGATTGTTTCACTAAATAAGCCATATTTATTTCATGTTTGACAACAACAGCTGAAGTCATGGCACAGCTGTTTGTATCACATGTGTTCTCCCTTATTTGAAGTGCCACAGGAGGTGATTAGTGACAGAGGGCTTTAGATTATTCCAAGATTCTGTGAGGCTTTGTGCAACATAATGAAGATAAAATCAAGCAGATCATCAGCATACCACCTTAATCTGACGGCCAAACTAGACAAACGAATCAATTATTGGAGCAGATCCTTCGCTATTATGCTAAAGCTTCCCAAGGAACCTGAGCAGCGGACCTTCTATTGGCCCAATTTTTTTATAATAACTCCATTCAAACCTCAATGGGGTCTCGCCAATGTATGCTGACTTGGGATACAACCCTGCCTTTACCATTGGGCCTAAGATCCATATTATCATCCCATCAGCAGTTAAAGTTTGTTTCACATATCCAGAAAATGCACCAATAAGTCCAAAAGCAATTGACCAAATCAACTAATTGACGGAAAGCAGTTTGCTGATAAGAAACGCCATGAAGCTCCTGACTATCAGGTAGATGGCTTAGTATTGGTGGACACCAAAAATCTTTACCTCCAGGTCCCAGGTTATAAGTTGGCTTGTAAACAAACTGGACACTTTCCTATTAGCCAAGTTTTAAATATTGAATCCTTCCAAGTGGATTTGCCAACACACTGGAAGGTCCACAACTCATTTCACGCTTCCTCCTTATTTTCCCTCAGAGGACCAAAGTTTAAAAAGGTAGAGCCCATTAAAGTGGAGGGGGCACCAGAATTTTTGTAGAGCGGATCTTGAAATCCCAAATGGTTAGCCACAGTTTACAATAATTGTTATCATGGAAAAGATTCCAATCTTATGAAGATAGGTTCATTCTAAGGGCTGTACAAAATGTCAGGAGTTGGTTGCAGAGTTTCATTAAGTTAACCCTATGGCACCATCATCTTCCCTTGACAAGAACACCATTACAGCCATCAAACTCCCCAACCCACACAAATATTATGACTTGGCCAATGCCCCTGAGGGGGGAATGTACCCTCTCCTTCTAGCAAAGAGTAATGTAAGGCCAGCGGCTCTTGCCATTTAAAAGGGAAGGGGTATGCAACCTTTTAGGTCAAAAAAGGACGCTACCCTAAAGGCCCTACCTCTTACAAAAGTTTTCTGATCTAGAGCATACTTAAGATGAGTGATGGGTGGCTGCTGCTCCTCTCCACTTGCCTCATGCCACTCCACAGCCCATTTTCAAGCCCAAACCCACCCTTGTCTCAAAGTCTGCAGAATTGTACATTGGGGAAATCAGGCAACTCTGCATAGATTTAAGAAATTATTGAAAATTTCCCACCAATGTCACCCCCCACATCCAACTGACAGCTCAATCAAGATCCATCATTTTGGTAAAAAACTGACACTGTGGCAACACCAGGTAAAAGTAATTGCAATAAAAGCTAAAATTGGGGGAAAAGTCAGAGGTAAAGGTCAGAAATGGGGATCAGCCTCTCACAAAATTCTAGAACTGGCAAAGTTAGTTTGAAGATTTTGGAGCTCGCCAAAACAACTTGATAATGGTTTGGGTCTCTCAGCTGATAGTATGACTCTGGAGAATTGATTGAACCAATGATTTCTATGGAGATCAAGTTAAAAAATTGGCATCAGACGATGAGTTTATAATTAGTAACCACCCCTCCCAGCCCAAACTTAAAGCCTGAAACTCTGCTAATGGTAGGGGGTTAGTTTACTGTTTTATTTAGATAAATTTTACCACTTATTTTAGCCTTATAAAATTGCTACTTTGCTATTAAAAGCAAAACCACAAGCCAATGGTGTTAGGGATTATGGCTTCAGAAAAAGCCTACCAAGTAGTTCATCATGGAGAAAACATTAGAGTGGTAACTTCTGACCAAGCCATCAACCACAGCAACGTTAAAAATCCCCACAAACCATGGTTACCCGGATAGAGTACCCAAATCCCCCCTCCCACCTACCATGAACTAGTAAAGCAAGGTGGGGTGTCACCTTGTAATCTGGAACTGCTTCCAGAAGAGTTACTACTTTCATGCCCACAGACCAACTTTTCTTAGCTCACTCAGGTCATAATAATGTCTTTATCAATTGCTCTTGCCATATTCAGCAAACTTGAAAAAGTATTACTAAGCTCCCAACCCAACTTGGTGACTCTGGTTGTTCTCTGTGGTAACTTCAATAATGATCCACAACACAACTACCTCAATGACTTCATGAAGAATGAATTTTGCCTCAACTATTTACCCACAGAACCAACACTGGGCTTTACCACTATCAATTGCATGTTCACCAGACACTATTTATTTGAGGTAGGTTGACCTTGGGACAAATATACCATACAGTTTAGGATTGGGAGTGTAAATATAGCAATGGAGACTAAAACCCAAGTATTGGGAATAAACCTTCCTGTGCATGATCTGATAGGCTAGGATTATATGATCTAACTTCACTGATTCTCTTGGCTGGACCTTTGTCAGATGCATTGATGATGTTATGTCTTATATCTCTTCTCATATCACAGGCCAGTTTTAAACAAAGTTGTCATCAAATATTAGTCAAAATAGCTATCATGTACCATTCAGTGTCCATTTTATGTTGAAATAAAATTTGGTGCATCACCAATGTTTCAATTTCATTTCAATCCAATATGCCAAAAGTGGCTTGCTGACAGATGCTTTATGTTAAATAACAGCTGTGCGCCTCAACATGGCCCCACCCAATTTTTTGCTTACTCCTTTAAATAGGTATCATGGCCTGGCACCCAAATCTTATACAAAGTGTGCAAATCAAGCTTGTAATCCAGTGGTAGTCAGACGCAATTCTAATTGGGTTATCCACTGCCCATGATATGATAGATATTGGTATTATAATTTTTTTTGAGGTGGGCCAACCTTGGGACAAATATACTACACTGATAGAAGGGTTCAGAGTAGGGAGCGAGAATATGGGACTGGAGGACAAAACCCAAGTACTGGGGGTAAACCCTTCCTGCACTTGTTCTGATAGGCCAGGATTATATGATCTAAATTTGCTAATTTGCTTGGTCAGACTGAGGCATGGTGCACAAATCCATATGTATTGATATCCTCTTGGCACAGAAATGCAAATTCTGCCATGATGGGATTCAAACCCATGTTGTGAGGGGTGATAGTGTATGCCTATCCCAACTATGCCACAACCCCTTAAGTATTATAATCACATAGCTTAATTTTTAGATAGTAAGCCCATTCTATAGTAGAGCAGATAACTCTTGAAACATATTTTTGACAAAATTGGCAATTATGGATATGATAAAATAAAGATTTGACAGTGCTGTTGCCAAGCCATCAAGCTGATTATCCATATCTTTTTAATTGACATGATTTAAGGCTGACTTTGAGCCCTTCTAATAACAAACCTACAGGCTAGTTCTGTCATGATGGTAGCATACATAATTACTCGAGTACAGGTGAAATAATTTGCCTAATAAACCATTACGTTTAACTTAACCCACTTACAAATTGTAACTAGCTAGAACCACATTTTGATATAGCCTTGATTTGTCCTAGCACGGTAAGCCATATCTAAAACCAGGCTAGAATAACTGGATTAGATGTTCGTTACGGTCCAAAAAGAGAACTCCAGTACTTCTGGAATACCCTCAAATCAAACCGATAATAAGCCCTGAAACATTGAGTTTAAATTATCTCTAAACTCTTAGGTCTTACCAAACGGTTGCATCCTGATTGGTGGGTGGTAAAAGATCGTTGGTTATCCAATTGAAACTTCGATATCGCACTTTGTTAGCTGCTTCGACTACTTGTCAACTCAATGCTTTCATAACTGTAGGTTAGAGTCGTTCCTTATAATTCGTTAATGAGGTCACCATGGTCTAAAAGCATTTCGAAACTAACTGATATGTATAAAGGATGTTTAGATCCAAACTGAGTAATGTGATAGTTTGTTTAGGGCTATAAGTGAACAGGTCAAACTAGCAGATAAGGGGCCTAATTGAGAAACATGAGCAAAGGAAGTTAATACTTAGGCTTCTATTTTAACTACCATAAAACTCGAGGCATAAGACGGTTGTATGATCTAAATAAAATTCATAAGTTTAATATTAATAGCCAGTTACGGCGGTTTAATGGCTTGAAAGCATAAGCTTACGACTCAACTTAGAGCCGATTAACAAAAGAGTTTAGGCGAGCTTGTCCAGTTTATCCTACAAAGCTAGGTTAGGAAAGTTCTAGCCAAACGTTACCAAAGCCCTTATGCCCTGCTCCTCCCAATCCGACTTGGTTATCCACGCCGAAGGATTGTTTTCCATCACTTTGGCTAAAACGGCCCCACCCAAGAACACCATGTGCTTACGACGGGGTGGATCGTCGATGTGAATTTTAAATTTCTAAAAATAAGGGGAAGTGGTTTGATCCACTTACGCTTAAACGCGAAACGTCGTTGTTGAGCACGCGGGTGAGGTAAAGCTGTTTGACCTCCTTCTGCAGGCGGCCGGGTAGCCCCGGGTACATGGAGGACCCCCCAGAAAGAACGACGTGCTTGTAGAGCTCAGCCCGGACATCGATATCAGCATCCTGAATACATTTGAACAGTAGTTCTAACCATTATAAATGCCCAATTTAAAATAAACCTGCAATGCCCGGAGTCTCGACCCCAACCAACTCGGACTGGAATAAGCATTCGGGGGCTTGGAAGCGTTCCGAGCCGAGCTTGATGATTCGCCCGTCGGGGAGCTAGAAGGTGAGGTGGGGGGTAACGCGTTACCGTGTACTGCTCGATGAGGGTGGTTGTCTCGTTGGCCAGCTTTTTGTCAAGCTCAAGGTCGTAGCTGACGTAGCACAGCTTCTCCTTGATTTGACGCACCGTCTCAAAGTCAGCCGAGCGGTTGAAGGCGTAGCCGCGGAGCTGCAGGAGCTCAATAAGATACCGCGTAACATCACGCCCAGCAACGTCCAGTCGCCTGGTTAGATGCGGCATAGAGAATCCATGGTAGACTGGGATGATGTGGGTTACGCCATCGCCAGAGTCCACCACCACCCCCGTAAGCAGCCCTTTAAATAAGTAAAACATAAACCGCCTCACCTTGGGCGTATAGAGTTAGCACCGCCTGGATGGCGATGTAGAAGCCTTCGAACTGATAGTGTTCGAGCATGGCTTCGGCCATCTTCTGGCGATTCGCTTTGGGGTTCATGGGGGGTTCCGTGAGCAGTATCTTGTGTTGTTTGGGATCGATCTTGAGCTTTTCGTAGAAGGTGTAGTTCCACAGATGGTGCATGTCCTCCCAGTTGCGGATGATCCCATTTTCGAGTGGATACGACAGTTGGAGGCAGGATCTCAGCTCCGCCGCTTCACTTCCCACCATGATGTCTTTGAGTTCGATATCCCCAACCATCTCCTCCGCCCGAAGCATCGGCCGTCCCACCACCGAGGGGAATACATGTTCGGGGAAGTTGGTGCCAGCGTAGCCCACCTTAGCAAACTTGAAGCATTTTACTATTTTGATCAACATGTAGCTTACCCCTGTGCCGTTATCAAGTACAAGGACATTGGATACCATCGCTGCAAGCTCCTAAGTATACATAGTAAGCATTTCAATACCATCCTTTAATATGTGGAAAGGCGTGTCAACTGTTGTGCGGAAAAATACCGAGGGTTTTTAAATTAACGAGATTTTAAAAACCAATTGGCAAGTTATGAACTTGCCGCCAAAGTTCATAACTTTGATAGATTTACCCTTTCACGGATGCAATCACTGGCCCCCACCGGAACTACAAAGATTTAAAGGTAAAAACCCCCGATCCAACATTGTATAATGACAATTGCTCTAGGCATGCTGGACTTTGGTTTCACTATACCCGTATCAAAAGCTCTGTAAAATAAATTTTCCTCATCCCGCAAGTAAAGGTATCAACCACTAAACGGGTATTAACTTCATTGTCGTTAACATAGGTCCATACGTATCCAGGTCGAAAAAGAAAAATGAATAAAAGTCTTTTTAAAATCTCAAGTACACAAAAGCCGTGAGCTCAAGGATTTGGAGTAAGCGACACGATTAAAAATTAAGAGAGATATGTACAGCTTTTAAAGAAACATCCCTTAGGCAACGATGAGCAGAATTTGTCAATTAAGGCAATAAACTAGCACTCTTAAACCTCATCTCAAACACACTTTATAATTGCCTCTAACTTCTCCAGAACACAAAATCTGTTTAAACCAAGATCCTCTAGCTAACATTATATTCGGCTAAAACTTGTAAGTTCGTAATTAGGCTTTGAACAACTAGGATAAGTCATAGTCACGGAATTGAATGGACTGCATATTAAACGTTTAAAATAAAGTTCGCGCGGAAGTCATTTTCAATCTATACACTATAGATCTCTCCCCACTCTTTCAAGGCAAAGCGAAAAAACAAATCAGCTAAAGTTCCAAGACGATCAATTTTGACTCTTTTCTGCAACCAACTCTTAAATAAAAATTCATAGCCAGCAACTCGTCTTCAATACGAATGGCAGCGAGTGGCTTGATTTACGGCAGATGAAGTATACAATGGTAAGCATTTTCACCGGCACATCGGTTCATTTAAAACTAACCAAGCATCCGGAATAAGCCAGGCTGTAATCCGATAAAAAGACCCTTCATAAAGCAAGTTTTTCTAAGAACTAATTGATAACTAAGGTCTACAGTATAAAATAAACTTTCAACCTAATGTGCCTTAAAGCAAGAAAACCTTAAACCGAGCCAGATCAACCCAAAGCAAAACCTTAGTAAGCGTACCCGGAGCTAACCCCTTCCAGCAGCCCATTGACCCAAGTATAAAAAAGGTAGATGTAAGCTTTAAATCATTCATCGCATAACAAACCTAGTGATGGCTCAATATGAAAACCTATAGCGGATGGATATCCTACCTTATAACCTCAGATTTGATGACCAAACGCCTAACGGTGGCAAACTAAATCTAACCCGTCACCCTTGAATCCCATTTCATTCATTTGGTACATCAACTACGCAAATTCCAACCCCACGCCGACGTTGGCAAACAGTGCGGATTTTCAATTTCGGATAAACAATTATAGCGAATCGGCTCCGAATCAACCCATGCTTTCAATTCGGATTAGAATGCTTCGGGTTTGGTTAGCCTGATTATTACATTTCATTTTCACATAAGTTTCAAGGTGAGGTCGAAGTAAATAAACTAAAAATTTATGTACCAAAAGCCCCAATTGAAGTATGGTTTCTATTGGATTAAGGTTAGATGAGTAGATTTGAATCGGGTGATACTGTTAACTAAAAGAATATGATATAATAGCTTAAACAGTTAAGAAAGTCTTTTGGAGTAGAAGTTTTGGGCCATTGGAGAGCATTACCTTATTTTAAAGGTTCATAGGTCTCGGGCATTAAAATAATAGGCCAGAACAACCTTGATCTGAATATTCAGCAATCCCTGCATTAGTATAATATTATAGCTTTAAAGTACTATAAGATGACTTTTACATAATGAAGAAACTTAATATTACCATCTAGTACTAAAAAAAGAAACTTAATATTTATAAACTTGTTTTAGTCAAATACCAGCGCTGCTTACATTTATAGAAATTAAGATATTTTAAATAGTCAATCTAGGATAGACTCAATTTAGGAATATAAATCAGACATCATATATAAAAATACAAAAAGAATAATATTAATTAAGGCAATCATATTTTTTGTGGAAGTAATTGTACTGATGGAAGATATTTTTAAGTTTATTTCTTATTCTCCTACTTAGCTTAAAATGTTTAAGAGGAGTAAAAGTATCATATGGCTAATGGCATTGACAAAAGAGGACTTTAGCTAAGAATTAAGACAGTACAGGGTTAGAATTTAAGGCTATTAGTATTACAAAGGTATAGGATCATTTTCGAAAAAATCTTAATAGAGATATACCTTTTCTATCTCTACCTACATTATTTAATAGCTCACTTATCTAGTAGTAGAGCTAAATTAGCTGCTACTTTTTACCAGTTATTAACCCCTTGGGTACATTTGACAACTGCGTTGCGTCATGCACTTGCTTTGAAAAATATCAAACCCTCAAAAAATATTAATACTTTTCTTTTTGCTATTCCTTGAATATTTTTTGTCATATTGTTTCTTTTAGGAATTTAGATATAATTTACAACACTAATACTAATTACTGTGTACATTATATCACTCAAATAAATGAATTCTCACACAAAATCTACCATCTCTATATACTATTCCACACACCAGCAAATTAAATCCGTTCCAAATGCAAGATTTCTTCAAATAAATCTGTACCCAAGGGGTTAAGTTTATGGTATGCCCATATTATCCAGCTATGATATATTACTATTAACTATCTGTCTCGTCCTACTCTGGTTGGCTTATTTTAAACAACCTTAATAGTTGTTAGAGTTATATTCAGTAACTATTGTTTGGAGATGTTCAACCATAAAATATGTTTAGTACTATTTTTGGGATTTGATTCCAAACTTTATGGTTAATGGCTTGATGGGCATGATCACCAACAATCTTGATAAGTGGGTTCTGCTATTGGTTTAAAGATTAACAATTCACTTTCTTATGTGGGTCAATCAGAAATTGTCACCAAACAATAAGGGTGTTTTTAGAGTTACTGAAGTATTTACAGCATTTTTAAAGCAAGTACCTTGTAGGTTAGCCGGGGCAATGAAGCTTTCTGTAAACAGGTAATTTAATTTATTACCTAAGTATTGTCAGGAAAACAGCGAGTAAGAATTAGAACCCCTGCCAGCCTAGGTGCCAGAGCACCCAAAAGGAAAACCAGAATGCCAAAGGCACTCCTGCTGGTATGACAGTTATGAAACTGGAAAAAAGTTTCACTAATAACTGCCAGTGAGCCAGAATCTTATACAGGCATATAATAGAATACCAGACAAATATGGCTGTGAACCCCAAGGGGTGTGTGAGCATTGGCAGAAAAGGCAGTTTATTTTTCAATATAAAAACTAAATTTTGGGGAAGGTTTTTAATGGAAAATTTAAGGAAGAAAAATTGGCCAACAATTTTCTCAGTGCAATGCAACTAAAGAAATAGTGGTCGATTGGAGAGGAAACAAGCCAGGATCAGGTCCCTCAAGTTTGACCTAACCAGCAAATTATTCAGGAATGGG